>CM044005.1:8772418-8990547 GCA_024085815.1 Flaveria linearis | reverse complement strand
GAGAAAAAATTACCAGAATTTTTGGAATAGGCGCTTGTTCTTGAAACTCTTAGTAAACTCAATTACAATAAACTCGTTATAGGAGGCTAAGACACTAGAATATGCTAATAATATGCGAATATTCGCATCCTATGCGTATTACGCGTCTAGAGTACAATTATTAAAGTTGCTTTATAAAAGCAAAGTTACAATAATGCAACTACCAAACAAAGCTTGTCTGGTGAGTGGAGAAATTTCGTCCTTTCTTTTGAATTATTGACGTCCTTTATTTTGCTGTGGGACCTATTGTATTATTTCTTTTCTTTTGAGCTACCAGATATTTCTGGTTCTTCTTCCGCCATTATTCTTTGGTAAGCTTCTTCATTGAAGTCTTCTTCATATGGATCTTGAGAGTCTTGAAAAATAAATTGATTTTCTCCATTATTTGAAGATGTACCTGATGTAGTATTCGTCGAAGGAGATGCTCCTTTCTTGAAATGTCTCGCTATGTCCTTCTTCATTTCTGCGAGATATACTTTCATAATTTCTTCTTCACTAATATCATCAGTGCCTTTAATCATTTTAAGCTTTGTAACAATATGATTGAACGGACTAGGAGATTCCCTTTGTTGTCTCTTCTGCTGTTGCAGCTTGTATGACTGTATAATTTCCTGGATATAATCCAGAGTATCTTTGCCATTTTCCTCTTGCATCATTTCTTCCAGAATTTAGTCATAAATTTCTTTTTAGACAAAAAATATTTTCTGGGGTATAACCCGTTTCCGGAACCCACTTCAATATCCATGGGATACTGAACTGAGTAAAATAATAAAATGAAGCCATTCCCTCAATAAGGGTATTATCATGTTGGGCTTCGATTAAGATTGGAGATAAATCTACCCATTGGGTATATAAATCTTTAAATATTTTGCATTTTTAGTAAATATATTTACTGATGGACCGTATAACTGCCACCATTTAAAAATCCAGTTTGGAATATCCGAATCATAGACTTTTGAACAAATTTTTATAAACCAAGAATGTTTTTGACTAGGATTCTCATATAAAAGAACTCTGTCAAAAGCTTTAATATAATCCCAATAGTTATAACTAATAGGATTTTTAGATTCAGGAAATATGATTTCCCTTGTTCTTAGAGGTGATGTCCCCCAAGTTTCAACAGATATGATCTGTTTAATTACGATTTTACTGAAACTGATGGCTTTATTAGCCCCAGCATAATGCGTTATTTCGCATGATTCTTTTTTGAGGATTTCCTCATAGAATGTCAGAGACTTATATGTCTCAGCAGGATATAATCCTTTATCAAGATATCGATTGGTTATTAACCAAGGATTATCTTTCCATTTTTTATCTTTATTTTCTAAAAGAAGTATGACTTCTTTGTTTGGGTTATGAACCCATTCATCATCATCACTTTCATCAGTGGTGATTTGGGCATATGATGCCTTGCCTTGAGGACTATTTTCCTTTGAGGCTTTGAAGGCTATATAATCCTTCCATGTCTCTTCATCAACTATGTTTGATGATGACGCACTTGTTGATGCGTTAAAAGCTATAAGCTTTTTGTTCCCAATTTGGGAAATAACTCTTTCACCTCTTCCCCTATGAGAGGAAGATCTTCCACGACCTCTGCCGCGTTCCCAAGGAATCATGGCTGAAATTAAGCATAAGAAATTATTAATTTCTTTGCTTCTGATTCCTGGATTTCTCTTCTGACTTTATTAAGTCTTACCTGCAAGATCTGTAAAACATGTTCTTTTGCATTTCTAGACAAATTTACATTATTTCTAATTTCTTGCATTCTATTTAAAAGCATTGTTTCTATTAATAGTAAATCATTTCTTGTTTCAAGGATTTCTTGTATAGCTTCTCTTAAAGGTCCTTTATTATGACTCATTATGCACTAGAAATTATAGCCATTTTGGCTTCAAGTTCTTCTATAATCCTTTTAAAATATTCTTTTTCTGACTCAAGGATTTTGAATTCTCTAAATTTATCTTCAATTTGTAATAAGCTTAGAGAGCTATTTTTCCTTTCTTCAATATAATTTTCTTTTTTAACTTGAAGTTGGATTTCTCTAATTTGCTTATTAAGGATATTAATATATCTTAAATATGCCAATTTGGAATATGTTATTCCAATTGGTCCTTTAAAATTTTTTGGTTCTCGAGGGGGTCTTCTCATTGTAAATACTCCCTTGTAAGAAAATCAGGTAAACTGTTATCAGTTCCCTTTTTATAAATTATTTCAAAATCAAATGGCGCCAAATGTGACTGCCACCTTGCAAACATTTGTTTGGAAACATCATGTTTAAAATCCTTAGTAAACATATACTTTGCCGCTTGACAATCTGTTCGTATGACAAACTTTTTGTTATATAAATCATCTTGAAATTTTAAAACACATTTTACTATTGCTAAAATTTCTTTTGCAATAGTAGCATAATTCTTTTGGCTAGTATTCCACTTACCTGAATGGAATCTAACAAGATATTCTTGTTTACTTTCTGGAGATTTCTGTTTCAAAATTCCTCCATAACCTATCTCAGAGGCATCAGTCTCAACAATTTTATCCATCATGGGATTTGCTATCATTAAGCAAGGAAGGTTTTTAACCTTTTGCTTTATTTTTTGAACTGCTCTAGTATGATCTAGAGACCACGGTTTAGGATTGTTTTTTAATCTTTCATATAAAATTGCAGTGTCTTCTGCTAAATTTTTATAATACGGAAGAATATAATTTAGGCTTCCAAGAAATCTTTGAAGTTGAGTTTTATCCTGTATTTCATCAGGGAATTTTGATGCAAACTCAATACTTCTATTAATCGGAATTATATTTCCTTGGTTGATATTATGACCCAAAAATCTTATATTTGTTTGGAAAAGCATCATTTTAGTTCTAGATATAACTAAACCATTTTTTAAAATTATTTCTTTGAATATATTCAAATGTTTAAAATGGGTTTCAATATCCTTAGAAAATACTAAGATATCGTCAATATAAACAATGATAAATCTACTATATGGAATAAAAATATCATTCATTATATTTTGAAATTCTGAAGGTGCATTCTTCAGACCAAATGGCATTACATTCCATTCGTAATGTCCTATAGGTACTGTAAAAGCAGTTTTGTACCTATCCTTTTCTTCTATTTGAATTTGCCAATATCCTGACTTTAAATCAAATTTTGAAATATATTTGCATCATGCAATTTATCTAGTAAATCTTTTTTATTAGGTATAGGGTACCTAATCCATTTTAAGACTTTATTAAGAGGTTTATAATTTATTACCAATCTAGGTACACCTCTTTCTTGTTCTGCATGTTTATTAACATAAAATGCGGTGCATGACCATGGAGACTTAGAGATTCTAATTAAATTCCTATCTAAGAGAGATTTTATTTCTTTCTTACATAATTCCATATATTCAGAATTCATTTGGCATGGCCTTGCTTTAGTCGGTATTTGACTTTCTTTAAAATCATCTTCGTATGGGAGAGAAACAATATGTTTCTTCCTTTCCCAAAATGCATTAGGATGATCATTACATATTTGTAGGGAAAATTGATGTTCAATTAATTTAATCTTTTCTTGTAACCTATTTTTACTTAATGTTTCTTGAATATTTAAAGAAAATATTTCTTTTTGTAGAAATTCAATCTGATTTATTTTGCTTTCAATAATTCTTCTTTTATATTATTTAATGTCCTTGTTAAAGGATTACTTATAAACGGAAAGTTTATTTCTCTTTCTTGGTATGTACCAGTTATTCCAGTACGATCTATTCTTTTTATAGGGAAAATCTTATCAAGAAATGGGCTACCGAGTATTACTTGGTTTGCTAGATTTTTTACTAGTACAAAATTGTATCTATACATGTATTTTCTTGACATATGAATGCCTTGGGTATTTTATAATTTACCTCGAGTTTTCCTTTACCCGCATGACTCAGACTATGAGAAGTCTTATGGTAATATTTACAGGTACTAATCCTTCCTGTATACAATTAAATCTGCACCACTATCTATTAGCGCAGTTACTTCTATAAAGAAGTCTTGTCCTATAAGGAGTTTTATTTTCGTATGCCACTTCTGTGAAGTTATAATTTCCATAATATTTTTTAAATAATGAGATTCTGATTCTTCTGGTTGAGGAATTATTTTTCCTATTTCTAGACCTATGATCCTTTTTTCTAATTCTTTATTGTTTTGTTGTAACAATTTTATTTCTATTTTCAAATTATTAATTTCTTGTTTTAATTCCTGAATGTCTAAAGGTTTCTTATTCTTTTTGTTTAATTGATTTTTTAATTCTGCCAAAGAGAAGGGTTTTAGTTCTGCCGAAGTAGAAGCTTCTTCCTCTTCTTGGCTCTTAAAATGTGACGAGATTATTTTCTCTTTTATTTGTGGATTATCTATGAGTTTTAATAATTCTAGAATTTCATTAGTTATTACATTTATTTCCATGTCTTGAAATTGTGAAATAATTTGATAGATATCATCTTCTTTTATCTCTGGATTACAACATTCCTTGTTGCAATTATTATTACAATTATTTTCTTCTTCAGACAAAGAATAAAGACTTTCATTTTCTAAATTGTCTATTTCTTTTTCTTCAGTAGAAGATTGCCAGAATATGATTCTGAATCTGACTCTAATAATATCTTAGAGATTTGATTTTTCAAATCTTCATCTTCTAGCTTATTAAGCTTTTTCCTAACCCAACAAGTTTTTGCTTTGTGACCTATTTTGCCACATTTTCTACAAATTAACTTAGGCTTATATGAAGCTTTATATTTTTCAATTCTTTTAGATTTTCTATCTTCCCTTTTCTTTTCCTTTTCCTATGTTTGTAAGGGTTAGACTTCTTTAATTTTAATGACTTAGAAGTACTAGGTTTTACTTCTAATCCAAATTGTTCACAAAATTGACCTAATTGCCTCTTTTCATTTAAAGAGTGTTTCTTAATTTGATGGTTTAATCTTATTTCATTACACAGATTTAAACCTTCTTGCATGCATATACCTATTAATTTCCCATAAGTATATTCATCATAATCTATATTATTTCCTCCTTTTCTAAGGTTATTCCTTATTCTTTCTGCAAATAAATGAGGAAGTCCATCTATGAACTTAGATTTCCAATGAGAGCTATTACTCTCTGGGAGTTCCATTACTCTTGTTAAGAACGTATCCTTATACCATCTAAAAGATGTAAGGGTTCTACACTTAAGGTTTTGTAATAGAGATCTAATATTCTCTGAATTATCAGACCATCTGCCTGTAAAATGTTCTATGATATTTACTATCAATGAATAAACAGAATTATTTTCTGTAACTCCATCCTCTTCTTTTACACTATCGAGGATTTTCCTCCTATCTTCTTCAGATAGATAATTATCCCACCAGCCTTTAAGCTGTCCTGTGAAACCTGATATAATCATATGAGCTATTGTCTTAGTTGAGTTCCTATTACTCTGACAAATCGTACTATACATTAACATCCTATGGACTGTTTTATATATTTGAGATTCAGTTTGACCATCTATGTTCCATTCATAGATATTTTTACCACTATATGAGTTATTAACTATATATTCTTGTTCTTCTATAAGAATATCCTGTGGTGTTGGCCTAGGATAATAATACATTCTTTGAGTTGGCTTATCTGCAAACTTTGATGACATTTTGCTATTTCATCATTTATTCTTTGTTTATAATTTTCTTCATTAATACTTTCTTCAAATTCAGTTAAAGTATTAATCTTAAGATTCTTCAATATATTTATTGAATCATTTAGAGTTTGAAGAATATTTTCTTCCGATTTTGTTTTAAAATCTGTTATTTTTGGTGGTAATTGTATGCTTGGAGTAGCACTATATTCTTTTTTATTATTAACAATATTTTGTTTTTCTTTGAAATGTGATAATATATTATCCATTTTTTTAGCAATATCCTGCAATTGTTCTCCTATTATTATAAGGTATAAATTTGTATAGTTTTGTGATTTTATTAGGTTATTTATATGAGAAATTGTTACTGCTAAGGTATCACCTTCCAGTAATTTTTGAAAAGCTTGATAACATCTTTCCTCTCCTTGTTTTTCTATTTTGAAACCAGTTGTTGGAGGGAAAACTTGAGTACTTATTGTACCATTTATATTGTATTGTCTCTCTATTATCGAAATTATACTTTGAGTATATTTTTCAATAAACCAAGGGACAAAAGGTATGACCTTATTTTTTTCTGCTAGATCAGTATAAAATTTGTCACTAAAGAATTCTTTTTCTTTGTTATTAAAATTAGAGAAAAACCATTTTCTAAATAATTCCCATTTGGGGGTAAAAAATTCTTTTGAAATTGCATCTCTTAATAGAGATCCTGGAGTAAAATCTAGTTTTTCTTCCATTAATTATGCAAAATTAAATTCAGATTCGGTTATTTCCGGATCAACTTGCTTAATTCCTCTGACTATATTATCAGAGTTTATTCTTAATTCATCTATTTTTCTTTCAGGAAATTCTTCTCTAATCTTAGAAGTAGACGCCCTAGAAGGACTCCTAACAGTGTAATCTACTGGTGAAATATAATAGTGTGATGACACAGATTTAGATAGAGATGGCTCACTATTTGTTTTTATATTTTCAAATTGTATTTGTACTGAACCTTCTATCGTTTGTGAGATATTTATTGGATTATGGTCCGTATATTGTTGTGACGGGGTAGCTTTATCTATCACCCAATTTTGTGGAAAGTTTATTTCTTCCCATTTTATTCTTCTTCTGGTAGTTATGTTTGATTTACCAAAATTAGTTTCTATCATTATTGTTTCATTTAATGGTTTATCTACCATTTTACATTGTGGATTTAATGTAAATAAAGGTTTATAATAGATTCTATAACAGATACATATTACCTCTGATCCTGGAGCATAATTGTATCCATGAGTCTTGACATTTAATGTCAAAGCATCTAATATATTTATATCTGATAATGATAACTGCAAATTTGGATAAACATTAAAATATACCGGGCCATGGGCCAGGCTTGACTGAACAATTCCCATAAGGGATTGTTTCCAATCTAAGTTTCTAGCATCTCTAAGAGCTGCTATAAAACTTTCTGGTAAGCCTTCTAATGTTAAAGGCTTAAATGCTATTTGCACAAGACCTATATGAATAAATTTATAATCCTTTTATATTTATTTAAATCTCTATTTGATAATAATCTTATTATCATTTCATCCTTATTTAGAGAAAATGTTTCTTCAGTTGTTTTCACAACTTGTTTTAATCCTAATTTTTCAAAAGTGCCTAATTTATAAATTAGCTTGTAATCAATTTTTGGAATTGTCCATTTATTTAATAATTCTAGATTATGAGGGATATCATACTCCTCTTCCATACTGTTTTTAACAGTATCTTCTGATTTTAATATGTTCATAATGTATGAACAAAGTAAGTGTTAAAACATCCACATACATAACTTTCTTCTATGGCTTTTTGAGCAACATGGCTCTGATACCAACTAAGTAGGCCGGAGCCTCCCCAGGAGGTATGTTTATTTAGAAAACATACTTAAAACTTAAAAACTCTTAAACAATAAAATCTGTTGGGCCACCAACGGCTAGATCCAGGAAGGCTATGAACCAATTGGAGATTTTACACAGCCTTTGTCAAGGATGTTAACATGTGATCAGTAAAGGTCAGCCCTAAAACGCCCCACGCCATCCCGGCTTTTTGGCTTAAAACGGGCCCAAGAGTTCGACCGCCATATTAACATCTTGAACAGACTGCAACCTGTCCATAATCATCCTTCCTGAATTTTACTATCGTTGGCCTTCCAGACTTTTTTTTTTTTTTTTTTTTTTTTTTAATAATAATAATAATAATAATAATAATAATAATAATATTAATAAGTCATAGAATTCAGTTAAGCATGGTGATGTTTTAACACTTAGATGTTTAGCCTCTTAGAGAGACTATCATCAGAAGAATAGATTTAAGAAGGAGTGAGAAATTACCAGAATTTTTGGAACGTAGGTGCTTGTTCTTGAAACTCTTAAACTTTAACTTCAATATTATAAGAGAATTTTTACAAGAGAGTGGAGAGGGATTTCGATCTTAGTAGTGATCGAGGTGTGTCCAAACTAATTACAATTGCCTCTATTTATAGGAGGCTCATACCCTAGAATATGCTAATAATATGCGAATATTCGCATCCTATGCGTATTACGCGTCTAGAGTACAATTATTAAAGTTGCTTTATAAAAGCAAAAGTTACAATAATGCAACAACCAAACAAAACTTGTCTGGTGAGTGGAGAAATTTCGTCCTTTCTTTTGAATTATTGACGTCCTTTATTTTGCTGTGGGACCTATTGTATTATTTCTTTTCTTTTGAGCTACCAGATATTTCTGGTTCTTCTTCCGCCATTATTCTTTGGTAAACTTCTTCATTGAAGTCTTCTTCATATGGATCTTGAGAGTCTTGAAAAATAAATCGATTTTCTTCATTATTTGAAGATGTACCTGATGTAGTATCCGTCGAAGGAGATGCTCCTTTCTTGAAATGTCTCGCTATGTCCTTCTTCATTTCTGCGAGATATACTTTCATAATTTCTTCT
Organism: Flaveria linearis; assembly: GCA_024085815.1. NCBI lineage: Eukaryota > Viridiplantae > Streptophyta > Magnoliopsida > Asterales > Asteraceae > Flaveria > Flaveria linearis. The sequence goes on along the minus strand of CM044005.1, from coordinate 8,981,917 downwards.
TCACTAATATCATCAGTGCCTTTAATCATTTTAAGCTTTGTAACAATATGATTGAACGGACTAGGAGATTCCCTTTGTTGTCTCTTCTGCTGTTGCAGCTTGTATGACTGTATAATTTCCTGGATATAATCCAGAGTATCTTGGCAATTTAGTTTGCCATTTTCCTCTTGCATCATTTTCCTCCAGAACTTAGTCATAAATTTTCTTTTTAAACAAAAAATATTTTCTGGGGTATAACCCGTTTCTGGAACCCACTTCAATATCCATGGGATACTGAACTGAGTAAAATAATAAAATGAAGCCATTCCCTCAATAAGGGTATTATCATGTTGGGCTTCGATTAAGATTGAAGATAAATCTACCCATTGGGTATATAAATCTTTAAATATTTTTGCATTTTTAGTAAATATATTTACTGATGGACCGTATAACTGCCACCATTTAAAAATCCAGTTTGGAATATCCGAATCATAGACTTTTGAACAAATTTTTATAAACCAAGAATGTTTTTGACTAGGATTCTCATATAAAAGAACTCTGTCAAAAGCTTTAATGTAATCCCAATAGTTATAACTAATAGGATTTTTAGATTCAGGAAATATGATTTCCCTTGTTCTTAGAGGTGATGTCCCCCAAGTTTCAACAGATATGATCTGTTTAATTACGATTTTACTGAAACTGATGGCTTTATTAGCCCCAGTATAATGCGTTATTTCGCATGATTCTCTTTTGAGGATTTCCTCATAAAATGTTAGAGACTTATATGTCTCAGCAGGATATAATCCTTTATCAAGATATCGATTGGTTATTAACCAAGGATTATCTTTCCATTTTTTATCTTTATTTTCTAAAAGAAGTATGACTTCTTTGTTTGGGTTATGAACCCATTCATCATCATCACTTTCATCAGTGGTGATTTGGGCATATGATGCCTTGCCTTGAGGACTATTTTCCTTTGAGGCTTTGAAGGCTATATAATCCTTCCATGTCTCTTCATCAACTATGTTTGATGATGACGCACTTGTTGATGCGTTAAAAGCTATAAGCTTTTTGTTCCCAATTTGGGAAATAACTCTTTCACCTCTTCCCCTATGAGAGGAAGATCTTCCACGACCTCTGCCGCGTTCCCAAGGAATCATGGCTGAAATTAAGCATAAGAAATTATTAATTTCTTTGCTTCTGATTCCTGGATTTCTCTTCTGACTTTATTAAGTCTTACCTGCAAGATCTGTAAAACATGTTCTTTTGCATTTCTAGACAAATTTACATTATTTCTAATTTCTTGCATTCTATTTAAAAGCATTGTTTCTATTAATAGTAAATCATTTCTTGTTTCAAGGATTTCTTGTATAGCTTCTCTTAAAGGTCCTTTATTATGACTCATTATGCACTAGAAATTATAGCCATTTGGCTTCAAGTTCTTCTATAATCCTTTTAAAATATTCTTTTTCTGACTCAAGGATTTTGAATTCTCTAAATTTATCTTCAATTTGTAATAAGCTTAGAGAGCTATTTTTCCTTTCTTCAATATAATTTTCTTTTTAACTTGAAGTTGGATTTCTCTAATTTGCTTATTAAGGATATTAATATATCTTAAATATGCCAATTTGGAATATGTTATTCCAATTGGTCCTTTAAAATTTTTTGGTTCTCGAGGGGGTCTTCTCATTGTAAATACTCCCTTGTAAGAAAATCAGGTAAACTGTTATCAGTTCCCTTTTTATAAATTATTTCAAAATCAAATGGCGCCAAATGTGACTGCCACCTTGCAAACATTTGTTTGGAAACATCATGTTTAAAATCCTTAGTAAACATATACTTTGCCGCTTGACAATCTGTTCGTATGACAAACTTTTTGTTATATAAATCATCTTGAAATTTTAAAACACATTTTACTATTGCTAAAATTTCTTTTGCAATAGTAGCATAATTCTTTTGGCTAGTATTCCACTTACCTGAATGGAATCTAACAAGATATTCTTGTTTACTTTCTGGAGATTTCTGTTTCAAAATTCCTCCATAACCTATCTCAGAGGCATCAGTCTCAACAATTTTATCCATCATGGGATTTGCTATCATTAAGCAAGGAAGGTTTTTAACCTTTTGCTTTATTTTCTGAACTGCTCTAGTGTGATCTAGAGACCACGGTTTAGCATTGTTTTTTAATCTTTCATATAAAATTGCAGTGTCTTCTGCTAAATTTTTATAATATGGAAGAATATAATTTAGGCTTCCAAGAAATCTTTGAAGTTGAGTTTTATCCTGTATTTCATCAGGGAATTTTGATGCAAACTCAATACTTCTATTAATCGGAATTATATTTCCTTGGTTGATATTATGACCCAAAAATCTTATATTTGTTTGGAAAAGCATCATTTTAGTTCTAGATATAACTAAACCATTTTTTAAAATTATTTCTTTGAATATATTCAAATGTTTAAAATGGGTTTCAATATCCTTAGAAAATACTAAGATATCGTCAATATAAACAATGATAAATCTACTATATGGAATAAAAATATCATTCATTATATTTTGAAATTCTGAAGGTGCATTCTTCAGACCAAATGGCATTACATTCCATTCGTAATGTCCTATAGGTACTGTAAAAGCAGTTTTGTACCTATCCTTTTCTTCTATTTGAATTTGCCAATATCCTGACTTTAAATCAAATTTTGAAAATATATTTGCATCATGCAATTTATCTAGTAAATCTTTTTATTAGGTATAGGGTACCTAATCCATTTTAAGACTTTATTAAGAGGTTTATAATTTATTACCAATCTAGGTACACCTCTTTCTTGTTCTGCATGTTTATTAACATAAAATGCGGTGCATGACCATGGAGACTTAGAGATTCTAATTAAATTCCTATCTAAGAGAGATTTTATTTCTTTCTTACATAATTCCATATATTCAGAATTCATTTGGCATGGCCTTGCTTTAGTCGGTATTTGACTTTCTTTAAAATCATCTTCGTATGGGAGAGAAACAATATGTTTCTTCCTTTCCCAAAATGCATTAGGATGATCATTACATATTTGTAGGGAAAATTGATGTTCAATTAATTTAATCTTTTCTTGTAACCTATTTTTACTTAATGTTTCTTGAATATTTAAAGAAAATATTTCTTTTTGTAGAAATTCAATCTGATTTATTTTTGCTTTCAATAATTCTTCTTTTATATTATTTAATGTCCTTGTTAAAGGATTACTTATAAACGGAAAGTTTATTTCTCTTTCTTGGTATGTACCAGTTATTCCAGTACGATCTATTCTTTTTATAGGGAAAATCTTATCAAGAAATGGGCTACCGAGTATCACTTGGTTTGCCAGATTTTTTACTAGTACAAAATTAGTATCTATGCATGTATTTTCTTGACATATGAATGCCTTGGGTATTTTATAATTTACCTCGAGTTTTCCTTTACCCGCATGACTCAGACTATGAGAAGTCTTATGGTAGTATTTTACAGGTACTAATCCTTCCTGTATACAATTCAAATCTGCACCACTGTCTATTAGCGCAGTTACTTCTATAAAAAAGTCTTGTCCTATAAGGAGTTTTATTTTCGTATGCCACTTTTGTGAAGTTATAATTTCCATAATATTTTTTAAATAATGAGATTCTGATTCCTCTGGTTGAGGAATTATTTTTCCTATTTCTAGACCTATGATCCTTTTTTCTAATTCTTTATTGTTTTGTTGTAACAATTTTATTTCTATTTTAAATTATCAATTTCTTGTTTTAATTCCTGAATATCAAAAGGTTTCTTATTCTTTTTGTTTAATTGATTTTTTAATTCTGCCAGAGAGAAGGGTTTTAGTTCTGCCGAAGTAGAAGCTTCTTCCTCTTCTTGGCTCTTAAAATGTGACGAGATTATTTTCTCTTTTATTTGTGGATTATCTATGAGTTTTAATAATTCTAGAATTTCATTAGTTATTACATTTATTTCCATGTCTTGAAATTGTGAAATAATTTGATAGATATCATCTTCTTTTATCTCTGGATTACAACATTCCTTGTTGCAATTTTTATTACAGTCATTTTCTTCCTCGGATAAAGAATAAAGACTTTCATTTTCTAAATTGTCTATTTCTTTTTCTTCAGAAGAAGATTGCTCAGAATATGATTCTGAATCTGACTCTAATAATATCTTAGAGATTTGATTTTTCAAATCTTCATCTTCTAGCTTATTAAGCTTTTTCCTAACCCAACAAGTTTTTGCTTTGTGACCTATTTTGCCACATTTTCTACAAATTAACTTAGGCTTATATGAAGCTTTATATTTTTCAATTCTTTTAGATTTTCTATCTTCCCTTTTCTTTTTCCTTTTCCTATGTTTGTAAGGGTTAGACTTCTTTAATTTTAATGACTTAGAAGTACTAGGTTTTACTTCTAATCCAAATTGTTCACAAAATTGACCTAATTGCCTCTTTTCATTTAAAGAGTGTTTCTTAATTTGATGGTTTAATCTTATTTCATTGCACAGATTTAAACCTTCTTGCATGCATATACCTATTAATTTCCCATAAGTATATTCATCATAATCTATATTATTTCCTCCTTTTCTAAGGTTATTCCTTATTCTTTCTGCAAATAAATGAGGAAGTCCATCTATGAACTTAGATTTCCAATGAGAGCTATTACTCTCTGGGAGTTCCATTACTCTTGTTAAGAACGTATCCTTATACCATCTAAAAGATGTAAGGGTTCTACACTTAAGGTTTTGTAATAGAGATCTAATATTCTCTGAATTATCAGACCATCTGCCTGTAAAATGTTCTATGATATTTACTATCAATGAATAAACAGAATTATTTTCTGTAACTCCATCCTCTTCTTTTACACTATCGAGGATTTTCCTCCTATCTTCTTCAGATAGATAATTATCCCACCAGCCTTTAAGCTGTCCTGTGAAACCTGATATAATCATATGAGCTATTGTCTTAGTTGAGTTCCTATTACTCTGACAAATCGTACTATACATTAACATCCTATGGACTGTTTTATATATTTGAGATTCAGTTTGACCATCTATGTTCCATTCATAGATATTTTTACCACTATATGAGTTATTAACTATATATTCTTGTTCTTCTATAAGAATATCCTGTGGTGTTGGCCTAGGATAATAATACATTCTTTGAGTTGGCTTATCTGCAAACTTTGATGACATTTTTGCTATTTCATCATTTATTCTTTGTTTATAATTTTCTTCATTAATACTTTCTCCAAATTCAGTTAAAGTATTAATCTTAAGATTCTTCAATATATTTATTGAATCATTTAGAGTTTGAAGAATATTTTCTTCCGATTTTGTTTTAAAATCTGTTATTTTTGGTGGTAATTGTATGCTTGGAGTAGCACTATATTCTTTTTTATTATTAACAATATTTTGTTTTTCTTTGAAATGTGATAATATATTATCCATTTTTTTAGCAATATCCTGCAATTGTTCTCCTATTATTATAAGGTATAAATTTGTATAGTTTTGTGATTTTATTAGGTTATTTATATGAGAAATTGTTACTGCTAAGGTATCACCTTCCAGTAATTTTTGAAAAGCTTGATAACATCTTTCCTCTCCTTGTTTTTCTATTTTGAAACCAGTTGTTGGAGGGAAAACTTGAGTACTTATTGTACCATTTATATTGTATTGTCTCTCTATTATCGAAATTATACTTTGAGTATATTTTTCAATAAACCAAGGGACAAAAGGTATGACCTTATTTTTTTCTGCTAGATCAGTATAAAATTTGTCACTAAAGAATTCTTTTTCTTTGTTATTAAAATTAGAGAAAAACCATTTTCTAAATAATTCCCATTTGGGGGTAAAAAATTCTTTTGAAATTGCATCTCTTAATAGAGATCCTGGAGTAAAATCTAGTTTTTCTTCCATTAATTATGCAAAATTAAATTCAGATTCGGTTATTTCCGGATCAACTTGCTTAATTCCTCTGACTATATTATCAGAGTTTATTCTTAATTCATCTATTTTTCTTTCAGGAAATTCTTCTCTAATCTTAGAAGTAGACGCCCTAGAAGGACTCCTAACAGTGTAATCTACTGGTGAAATATAATAGTGTGATGACACAGATTTAGATAGAGATGGTTCACTATTTGTTTTTATATTTTCAAATTGTATTTGTACTGAACCTTCTATCGTTTGTGAGATATTTATTGGATTATGGTCCGTATATTGTTGTGACGGGGTAGCTTTATCTATCACCCAATTTTGTGGAAAGTTTATTTCTTCCCATTTTATTCTTCTTCTGGTAGTTATGTTTGATTTACCAAAATTAGTTTCTATCATTATTGTTTCATTTAATGGTTTATCTACCATTTTACATTGTGGATTTAATGTAAATAAAGGTTTATAATAGATTCTATAACAGATACATATTACCTCTGATCCTGGAGCATAATTGTATCCATGAGTCTTGACATTTAATGTCAAAGCATCTAATATATTTATATCTGATAATGATAACTGCAAATTTGGATAAACATTAAAATATACCGGGCCATGGGCCAGGCTTGACTGAACAATTCCCATAAGGGATTGTTTCCAATCTAAGTTTCTAGCATCTCTAAGAGCTGCTATAAAACTTTCTGGTAAGCCTTCTAATGTTAAAGGCTTAAATGCTATTTGCACAAGACCTATATGAATAAATTTATAATCCTTTTTATATTTATTTAAATCTCTATTTGATAATAATCTTATTATCATTTCATCCTTATTTAGAGAAAATGTTTCTTCAGTTGTTTTCACAACTTGTTTTAATCCTAATTTTTCAAAAGTGCCTAATTTATAAATTAGCTTGTAATCAATTTTTGGAATTGTCCATTTATTTAATAATTCTAGATTATGAGGGATATCATACTCCTCTTCCATACTGTTTTTAACAGTATCTTCTGATTTTAATATGTTCATAATGTATGAACAAAGTAAGTGTTAAAACATCCACATACATAACTTTCTTCTATGGCTTTTTGAGCAACATGGCTCTGATACCAACTAAGTAGGCCGGAGCCTCCCCAAGAATAATAATAATAGTTATAATAGTAATAGTAATAATAAATAATAATAACAATAATAGTTAAAAATAATAATAATAATAGTTATAATAGTAATAGTAGTAATAATAATAATAATAATAGTAGTAGTAGTAGTAGTAGTAATAATTGTACTAATAATAAGAATAATAATAATAATAATAATAATAATAATAATAATAATAATAGTAATAATACTAATAGTATTAATAATAATAATAATAATAATAATAATAATAATAGTAATAATAATAATAATAGTAATAATAATAATAGTAATAGTAATAATAATAATAGTAATAATAATAATAATAATACTAATATTAATAATAATAATAATAATAATAATAGTAATAATAATTATAATAATAGTAGTAATAATACTAATAATAATAATAGTATACGTAATAATAATAATACCAATAATAATAATAGTATACATAATAATAATAATAATAGTAATAATACCAATAATATAATAATAATAATTAACCGTCAACCATTAATTTTATAAACATTGTAAATAATGATAAATACGTTTTTTTCGCAGATATGGATGCCGACGATGCTTTTATCCCCGGCATTGATGACTGCCAGTTTTTACAGTTCGAGCAGGGGACTACACCGTACGAGCGGTTCAGGACCCTGAGAGCACGAGTGCCGGCACCGGGGACCGTCCTGTCGGAGGACTTCTTACAGCTCGTTGGAGAGCGGGACCGTTTTTTTGAGATTATCGGCGAGGACGGCCCGTGGGAGCAGCTGTTCCGGATGAGCGACGATGCCCATCGAGAGCTGACTGTCACACCCCAACCTTGACGGCGGAAACGTCGAGGTGTGAGAGTTAAGATCGTTCACAGCCACATAACGCTATTATTATATCCAAATATATTATTCATAAGCTTCAAAGGTAACGTTACATTCATAAGTTTCAACAATGAACTAATATTTGACAAGACATAACAAAGTACAATCAATTGATTTTATTAACTAGGTCCAAGTCCTAGATTATGCCAGCAACATAAGTGCACTTCAAACTTGGGGGTTTTCCTGAAACATGATAAAAATAAAGGTCAACTAAAAATAGTTGGTGAGTTTCCAAGGTTTTCATACATAATATGAAAAGATTACAAGTAGCAATTCATGTCATAGGTTATAAGCTAGTAAGGTTATAGAACACATATCGTTACAACCAAACCTCGACTTGATTACAAGTATATAAGATTGGCTAAGTGTATTTGGTTCCCTAGTGCACAAGCATACGGCTCCTAGGAGTCGGCAATACATCGACTTTAGCACCAAATAGGCTTGTCAGGCCCAAAGATCTAAGACGTCGCCAGGCTAGCAATAGTTAATGATTGTAAACAAACTATGTATCTCATATAAAAACTTACAACACACAAATAACCATGACAAAAATATGAATTGCAAGTGCTTTACAAGTCTAAACGTTTACAAGTGCATTATGTATAAGTAATCATGTTTCACCCCAAAATAGTGTGAAAATAAAAAAAAAGAGGCAAGGAAAACTCACTTGGCAAATAAGTATTTATTTGATGATTAATAAGTAGAATGATAAGCGTCGTTCCAAAGTAAACCGTCACAAGGCACCTAGTTATACACATGTATATTTACAAGGTTAAAGTTTAATTATATAAGTTTAACGTTCGAATGAGAACTAGGGTTTCAAGTGGATTTTAGGGCTTGTCAAAAAATTTTCTTTAACAAACTAAAATCATTCATCTTTTCTTGAAAAATATATATTTATATTTTATACTAGGAAGTGAAAAAGAACACTTATAATAACTTGCAAGAAATATATAAAATATGAATTTAAAATAACATTTATAATGATTTGTAACCTTTATAAAGTTTAAACAAAATTTATAACTAATTAAAACACCATTTAAATAATAATTTAAGGGTATTGTTTGAAATAATTTGTGTAAATTAAACTAGTGTTTAAGATCTAATTTATTTTTAGGAAAATAGTTTAAAATATACTATTTGAGCAAATATAAGAAATAACCTAAATATAATAATTTATTAAATATTAAGATATTATAGGAAATAAATTTCCAGAATATAATCTTGTGATTCTAAAATTAATAAAGTTTATAAAATGATTTTTCATAATTTTTTAGAAATTTTAATATTTAATTTGAAGGCTTAAAAAAAACCTAAAAATAAAACATGAGGTCCCCCGGATCGAACCGGGGACCTCCTGTTAAGGAGACACATGCTTTACCAGTAAGTCAAGGCTTTAGCCGCGTTTAGAAGTGGGTTTTAAAATCTTAAGAACTCCTTTAAAGAAAACCCCCAAATTTGTATAAACCCTAAAATCCAATTGATCCTAATTGAAGCCAAATTCGTTGTTAATAATGAAACAAATCATAGGGCTTTTGTTCCCTACATAAAATCGAGTACATCTCAGTGTTTAGTTACCTACTTTGAAGTTTAAATCGATGAGGATGAACAAGGGGATAGCCGCGACAATGGAGAGTTTACCCAAGATGATTTGGGTGATGATATTCAAATTTGAGACACAGGAATCTTCCTAAGGACTTGATGGATGAAAACCCTCTGTTAATTGGAGTTAAGAAAGCTCGTAATAAAGTCTTCGATAGAGTTGCAGGTCCGCGATGAAGAGAGGATCGGGTATGAGGTTTGAGTGTGTTTCAGGTGAAATTGGATGTTTGATACGTTTAGGAATAGTTATATGATTGTATAGGTTGAATTAATTGAATTATTATTAGTGTTTAAGACTTGAACGGTTAAAAAGTTTGGGGTCGACGGTTACCAATCCAATCGACACCCATAACCGGTCATGAAACTCGAATTTAAGTGTGCATTAGTTTCGAAACGTAAGCTAGAACAGGTTGGGACCGGTTTTAGATTGAGAAATAACCTGAAATTGGGTGATTAAGGTGGCCGGAGCAATGGGCCGGCGGTGGCCGGCGGTTGGCCGGAGATCGGGGAGAGAGAAAGAGGGGTTTTGGGTTTTTTTTTTTTTTTTTTTAAATAATTTTACACCTATGGTCCCTGAGGTTTCAAGAAGTTCAAACCAGGAATTAAAGTTTTGTTTTAGGTTAACATAAATTACGGTTTAGCCCCTGAAGTTTTAGATAGTTATTATTTTATGTAAAAATTAATTAAATACAAGCTTTAACACACTAAAACTTATGTTATCATTATTATTAACATTATTACTAATATTATTATTGTTATTGTTATTAGTAATATTAATATTGTTGTTGTTATTATAATAATAATAATAATAATAATAATAATGATAATTATTTTATTTAAGATTATTTTCATCTTAAATTTTATAATAATAAGTAAACATTATAATGCTTATAATGTTATCATTACTTATTAAATTAATTTGTTATCCACCAAATTATTTATCAAGCATATTAATTCCATAAAGTTTCAAAATTGACATAAAAGGTTTTTTAGAATTTAACAAAGTTAACTTTCAAGTTAAAAAATATGAGATGTCACACTGACCGTGGAGTTCTACTGCACCTTCACATTCCGTCCACGTGAGCAGGGACTTGCGGAGCTGGACGAGGACGACATAGCGGACGGTCGTGCGCCCGCGGAGGTTTCTTTCCGGTTGTTCGGGCACCTCCACCGCATGTCACTTCGGCGGTTCGCTGTCTTCGGCGGTTCGCTGTCGTCAGCGGCCTCTACACGGAGGTGGAGGTCGGACAGCCGATGTACACCACGGCCTTGATCCGTGGGGCCGACGAATCCGATCAGGTCTAGTGGCCTGCCATTGGCAATGGATCGTACGGTGGTGATACGAGGTCATCTCATATACGAGACCCTCTGTATAGATACATTCACCGACTCATCGTCACGTCCATCGCCGGTCGTGGGGCGGGGACCGACAGAGTCAACGCCGCCGACCTTTTCTTTCTTCGGTGTGTACTCACACACCGACACTGCCACCTCGCGCATGTCATCGCTGATTATTTTGCTAGTTATTATCATCGGCAGTCGCGAGGGGCGTTAGTGGACGGGAACATCGTTTCCCGGATCCCTCGGGGCTTGGGGTACGCGCACGCCATGTCCTAGCTCCCGCTACCTCCGATTCCTGTGCGCGTGGCCGCTCGGACCACCGCCACTGGGATGAGGATCGTTCGGAGGTTCCCCGACGGCACGTGGCACCTGCTCAGTAGATACCATGAGCTCGTGCCATGGGTGCCCGAGCCGTTGGTGGACCCCCCCCCCCCGAGCTGGCGGGGGCTGAGGTCCACCTTCAGGATGCCCACGAGCCCCTTGGCGGCGGGGAGGATCTGCCCATTCCCCCGCCGCACGACCAGGACCCGCCCCAGCATCCTCAGCGCGTGTACCATGCCGTGCGATTGCCTGCTCATGTTCTTGATATGCTTCAGGACACACGAGACAGGGTCACGAGGCTGGAGGATATGCTGGACTGGGTCATCCAGCACATGGTCGCCGACTATGCCACCTCCGGTACGCCGTTGTTGTCACAGCCACCGAGGCGGTTAGGCCATGACGGTGCTGGCCCATCCGGCGCGAGCGGGTCTGGTCAGGGCAGCGATCCGGGGATGATGGATTAGATAGGTATTTTGTTTGTATTTTATTTCTTTTTGTATGTAAAATCTCGTTGTATATATATATATATATATATATGCAGTTTCAGTTATGATGACTTGTATATTTGGTTGTGTTTGTTTGGTTGTGTTTCTTTGTTTGTTTGTTTTATATTTGTAATGTTGATATTGTTAATTGTATATGTTTGATAACAACTGATTTTTACGATTAGGTTAACCATGTGATAAAATAACAAGCAACTTGTTTAATAAATAATTAAACACAAAAATTACCTGTAATATGATAATTTAATAATAAACACAAAACACAAACACATATGTTACGATTAGTGTGGTTACTCAAATTTAGAAAATATATACAATATGTCTGTATAATGACAACCGATTTTTACAAACTCGTAAACAAATTAAACACAAAACCGTCACATTAATAATAAATAAATACTTGTAATAAGATAAATTATTAATAAACACAAAACACAAACTTTTGAGTTACGATTAGGTTAAACGAGTGATAAAATTAAAATAAAAACAAAGTGATATGATAAAAAAAAATATAAAAAATATAGGCAATATGTCACGGTTTAGCCAAACCGTGACATATAGCCCCCAAAACCCTAACTGCACACAATCAATTCCCCATTAATTACATACCCAATCATTGTTAACGGATCCCCAGAGCTAACTGTCACGGTTAGGCCTCACCGTGACAGTTAGGTCTCACACCTGATTGAACGGTCACGGGGTCACGGGGAGGCCTAACCGTGACCGTTTGAATCGGTTTTTTACAGGAAACTGCGGTGTGTGCAGAATTCCCGTTTTGGATAGTTTTTAAAAATTGTTTGATTTGCGGGTATTCTGTTAATAAGGAATACGGATTCTACCAAGGTTGTACATTCAAATGTGTTTCCGGCCAATAAGTCCTAGATCAACTGGTTTAGGAGGAGGCACCCAATGACATTTCAAAGTGGAGATCATGGGTTGTAGTCTCACTAGGTGCAATATGCTCCAAGTGGGCCAAGGGTTTCACCACTGTGAGTCTTTGGGTGGTTGGTTTCTCTTGGAATGACGGGCGAGCCGGGTCACCAGCGCTGTCTGTGTTCGCGGGCGTGGTGACCTTTCACTAATGGGTTTACCCGGGTGACCGGGCTTAAAAATTATTCGTTGGTCGTTCAAAAAAATTGATTGTTTCCGTGAATACTAATTACGGAAGCAGTTCCTTCGTTGTTGACCTTGTTGACCGTTTGATATTCCGTAAATCAGAATTATGAAATTAGCATTTTTTTGTAAATTATAACTTCAGAATTTATTTGTAATAAATGCCGTATGTGAATTACGAATTTGACTTACTTGATTGAATTACGGATTTAATAAAAAATTATAACTTACAAATTTATTTTTAATGTTTAAAAATAATAACAAATTTATTTTTAATATTCCGTAAATAACAAATTTGTTTTTAATGTTTATAAAATTAAATTATAGATTATAACTTACAAATTTTAAAATTATTATTAAGTAGGGTTGTAAACAAGCTGAGCAGGGCCGAGCCAGGGTGGCTCGGGCTCGTCTCGTTTAAAAACCAAGCCGAGGTTGGCTCGTTTATTTTAACGAGCAAAATCCAAGCTCGGGCTCGGCTCGTTTATAAATGAGTCGAGCCGAGCCGGCACGCATGCCAACTTTTTTTTATTTTCTAAAACTATGTTTTTTTTACTTTTGTATATATTCGTATAAAATATTTTTTATTTTTATTTATTTATCTTGATTCATTTTAAACAATTATATAAGATTGTTTTTCAAGAAGTATAATCACGTTTTTTTATTTTTTGTAATTAGTTTCTCGTTATAAAATATCAAAGTAATCATATATGTATGGTATATTTTAAATGATATGTTATAATTTTGATTTATAAGTTATATAAAGTATAATGAGCGAGCCAATGAGTCAGCTAACAAGCGAACCACGACTCGAGCTGACCTTGGCTCGGGCTTGGTTCGTTTACAAACCGAGCGAGCCAGCTCGGCTCGTTTACATACGAGCCGATTTCGAGCTAGCTATTTTCATGTGAGCTTCGAGTAAGTCACGAGCAGCGAGCTTTTCTAAACAGCTTTATTATTAAGTTTATTTGACATCATTATTAATTATTTTAATAAACTAATATTAATTTATTTTGGAGCCGGAATATTAAAACAATTCATAAAAATGTTATTTACGGAGTTCATATTTACGGAATATTATTGGTTGTCGAATCCAGCAAATAAATAATGAAAATGTGAACCTACCGAACATACACTAAGAATAGTATGAGCGTAAGTAAGGTTCGTGTCCTCAGGGATACGTGTCAATTGTTTTATACAAAAAACTTTTAGCACAGTTAATTTGATGGATTATGGACTAAGGAAGGTGGGGGTTTTAACTACAAACTAAAACTTAAAGTAATTTATAAAAAGTAGAAAAATTCCAGTGGCCCGACATGGGTGTGTCAAAACTGTAAAGGAAATTCCACGCGGCCGTGTTAAGGTTCTGCCAGAAAAACAAAAATTGACATTTTTTTTGTATTTTTTAATTATGAAAAGAGATTAATAAATACTTTAATTAAATGGTGAAATTAATTCAAATATGAAGACTAATTCCAACACTAAGGTAATTTCTTGATTCGATTTGGTTTATGATCATCAACGATTATGGTGCAATGACAGTTTTTCAATTAATGATTTGTATCGATACTAGACATCACGCCGTTCGGATATTCCCTTTATCTAATGTCCAATCAATCGCAGTTCGATGATTAGAGCCAACTCGCCACTCTAAGCTCACGCCGTTAAGATCTTAGTGTGTGGGTTGCAACGATAGAAGTATCAATTATAATTAAACACTCACACCGTTCAGAATGTTTAACTAGATTGAATGACTCTATAATGAATTTGGGCTCATAGACAAACACAAAACATTATTTGTTCCTTGTATCAAAAACTAAAACTTGATTAGAGTTTTAAAAATTGAAGAACTTTATTAGAAAAATTAATAAGTTGATCAGGTTTAGTAACAATTTAATATATATCGGATTGGATCCGAGTTCAAGATCAAGAATCATGCAAACAAACCATTAAAATAAAAACGTTTCATAATTGTTTCACATAAGTTCAAACCAAGACCATAGAAATTTAACTTAACGTTGAAACTAAAGAGTTCCCTAGCCGAACATGGTGGCTAGGTTGATGAAAACAAAAAAAACTTACGAAAACAAAAACTCAATAATAATTAATTGTTCTTCCAAAGTGAAGAAAAGAATATTCTCCTTTTTGTAATTCCTGTAGCCTTTTGCAATTCAAGTCTTCACAAAGATCTTTTTTTTTTCTTTTCCCTTTGCTCGATGAATGCCCCCCTTTCTGCAGCCTGCCATCCTTTTATTTTTTTGGGTTCTCCACTTCTCTCAACCAACTTTTATATTTTTTTTGGTTTTAAAGTTTGAATCTTTATCACTCTTTTTTCCAGCCATTTAATTATCCTATAAAAACTAAAAATATACAAGAGTAGATTCCATCCTACTAAAACTACTATCTTATAAATTAAATGAGAGATGCATGCAATTAATACAAAATATATGTAAAAATATACCCTAAAATTACTGTAATTTATAACTAAAAATATAACTAATAAATATTAAAAATATATTTGTTAGTTTTTTATAAACATTTATTTTTTACAACGTAATTCAAACAAACAAGTCGAATCCATAATTTTAATTTACGGCATTTATTAAAAATAAATTTGTAAGTTATAATTTATAATAAAAATGTTAAATCCGTAATTCTCATTCACAGAAACAATTCAAGGAACGTTTTTACAGAAACAATCAGTACCAACTCGGCAGAATCCGTAATCCTTATTTACGAAATACCCATAAGCCAAACAACTTTTTAAAACAACCCAAAAACTATCACAAAATTCAAAAAATATCAATTTCAAAAAATGTAGATGACTGGGATGAGGTGGAGATGATGAACATGTTATTTTTAACCCATACGGTTAAGATGAGCCGGTTAAATATCAACGATATGTAAATATAAGGAAGTTTTGAGTATAAGTCATACTTTGAGTAAACATGCTCGAGATTAAGTCATGTGTTTTTTTTAATTGTGGGCTTCATCCTGAGAGACTTGAAGGTGTGGTCTTGGCTAGGATACAGATAAATGGACCCGACTAAAAATACTCATTATTTAAAAAAGATTATACATTTATCGTTAAAAAAAGAAGATGAATTGAATTTTAGGTTTTGTAGTTTGGACTTTGGAAGTGACTTTTTCTCTCTCCCTCCCCTTCCTCGGACTAAGAGATGTTTTGATATTTGAATTGAGCAGAGTTAAAGCTAATTTGGTTTACTCAAAAATCACATTTTAATGGTTTATGAAATCTCTTAATTAGTAAGTTTCATAAACATGTTGAATGATTCAGGAGCTACATGTTATTTGATCAAATCTCCTAATGGCTCAACACAAGGTTACCAAACAACACCTGAAATGTTAATTTTTTTAATGACTAATTGGATCAGTGACGGGTTACTGGCCCACCCGATCATCTCCGCTACTCAAATACGAAATTGAGACCATCCTAAAATATTCACTGCTTTTGAGTTCTCATATATTAACAAGTGATAACTTATTCAACGATGATTATGGTTGCAACTAATGAATCAATTTCTACAAATAGTAATAGGTTCTTGTTGATGTTTTGTTACCGGTGACAAAACAAACAATCAAACTAGATTAGAAGCGATTCCAACCTGGCAAATCCAATTTTTGTGCCCAACCCGGTGTTTGATTAAAGATAATATGCCGGTAACTCAGAGCCCACGAGCTATCTAACGATTGAGCTACCAACCAAGCTAACATTGTCTCAAGTTCGGCTTGTTTATAGACCAATCGCTTTCGAGTGAGCTTTCGACTTATTTTCGATCGAGCAACAAACTATGAGTTTTTTTAACATTCATATTATCAAACACATACAACTTCAGAATTGTTCACATCTTTTATTTGGTTCACTTAATACTTGAACAATTACTTTTGTTGTACAATACTCCACTTTTTTATATATGAACAAATTACTAACAAAGTAGATATTCCGATGTGGCTTTTCATACGAAACTAAATTTATAACAATCATTACGTAAAGAGTTAATTTATTTATATTTTTGGACGAAAAGCCAAAGAAAGGAAAAAAAAATAGAAAAAAGAGAAGAAATCAATGGAATAAAAAAAAAACACCATAAGGTTTGAACCCAGATGGCTTAAGGTTGATATAACCTCCCTACAGCTGGCTGATAAAACCTCTTGAATTAAACACATGTAATCAACTACTTATACATTCTTTATTTTATGAAAAACAAAAATTAGTTCAATCGTGGCTTGTTACGTGATGTCGTGAGACACTGGCCGATCATAAAAGGTATTGTTTATGAAAGTTTGTAATAAAAAATTACGGTTTATTAATCTGTTATGTGTGTATGTATTAATTATGTTATTAAAATTAAAATATTAATAACAAAACCAAATTGTTTTATAATATTATAAATAAAGTTAATAGATAAAATTCAACTTAAATTTATTGTTCATAAAAGTTTGTCTTGAATATATATAAATAATTCTGTTATAAAAATCATAATTTCTAATAAATTAAGTTACAGTGGATTTACTTTTAAAATAAAAAAACAGATTTTTAGTATACAATATACCAATTTTCTTGCTTTATCGTGTATGGTCATCACATATACTTTGTTACTCTTCTTTTATATACGTTTTTGTATAAATATTTTTGTAAAATCGACCCGACCTAAAGGTTATCACCTGCTAGTGACTACAAATCTCTAGTTAAATACAAATTAAATTAAAATTTCCAAACATATGAACCGTAGTCGTTTCAAAGATTTTTTTATAATATTTTAATTAAAAAATATAACACTTCACATAAAATTAATAAAACATCTCATAAACTATAGTGACTGAGATAGTAAAAAAAAATTTTGAATTAAAATGATAAATTCAAAAATAGAAAATGATTTATTACAAACTTGAATCGGATACACAAGAGTCAACACACCGACACGCAGCTCCTTCCTTCGTTCCCAATCTACGGGGGTGTTTGGGATTGCTTTTAAAAACAACTTTTTGACTTATTGACTTTTTCAATAAGTTAATAAGTTAGTATGGAGTGACTTATTAACTTATTTCCCTCACAATATAATATTCCCAAACACTATAAAATGACTTTTTAACTTTTCAAAAGTTAATAAGTTAAAAAGTCAGTAAAAAAAGGACTCTCAAACGCCCACTACACATACATACCTCTCTTTATAATCATCTCTTTCAAATCTCAATCAATCGATCGATCGATCTTCATGAAATAAACCCTAATCTCACGTGATTCCCCTTCTCATCATCACATTCCCCAGATCAATCGTAACGTTTCTTCTCAGTTATCATTCATAGTCCATACACATAATTTGCACAATCACTTTGATTTCGAGCTTAATTACTCTGCGATTCATGGATTCTCGTTGAATGTCCACCAATTGGGAGTCTTTTTGGCTCAATTATGGAATCCCCAAAAGGACCAAGCCCTAGGTTCAACACAATCACAGCACACAAAGAAACCAACGAAACCCTAGATCTTCACCCATTCGAATCCGACCATGTTGCTCGATCGGATCACGTGTTTCAATCCACCAGTGCGTTGGAAATCTTGAGAGAAACGATCAGGATTTTGAGGTATAATCTTAGTGGATTCATGGCAATTGGGGCTCTGTTAATATGCCCTGTTTCAGCTGTGTTGTTATCTAATGTTTTAGTTGATCAATCGATTGTTAATCGACTTGCGATTAGGCTTTTATTAGTTGCAAAAGCTTCTGGTTTTCCTTTAAGACCCTTTGTGGAACATTCTTGCCATAAATTCTCTGAAACAGCTGTTTCAACCATAATGTGCTTCCCTTTGTACATCACATTGTTGTTGGTTTCAAAGGCAGCTGTTGTTTACACTGTTGATTGTACTTACTCGCGAAAAACATTCGATTCATCGAAGTTTTATGTGATTATTAGAAAGATCTGGAGGCGAATCGTTTCCACATACTTGTTAGTATGTACTGTGATAATCGGTTGCCTGACTTTGTTTCTTGTCTTACTTGCTGGTGTCAGCAGCTTGTTTTCTGTCATTGGGCTTTCCCCTGATTTAACTGTGTACACTGCAATCATATTCGGGTTGCTTTTCTCAGTGTTCTTCGCAAATGCTGTTATTATTTGTGATCTTTCTATGGTTATTTCAGTGTTGGAAGATGTATCTGGGTCAGAGGCATTGTTAAGATCTAGTGTTTTAATCAGGGGCCAGACTCAAGTTGGTTTGATGATCTTTCTTGGTTCAACAATCGGGATGGCGTTTATTGAGGGATTATTTGAGCATCGTGTGAAAACTTTGAGTTATGGAGATGGGTCTTCAAGAATATGGGAAGGGCCACTTTTGGTGATTATGTATAGCTTTGTTGTGCTTATCGATTTCATGATGAGTACAGTTTTTTACTTCAGTTGCAAGTCTTACAGTTTGGAAAACGCCTCTAGCATTGAGTGTCAATCTGTTTTAGAGGCTATAACTGCTTCACCTGTAGCTCCAGATGTTCAATAATAGAAGAGATTAGTAATTAGTATGATTATGTGAGACGCACATCAACAGGATGTCAAATTCATAGATTTATGCACTCGTTTTTGGAGGTGGATGAAGATGTGCAGCATTTGATGATTTGTAAGCTTGGTAACTTCAGTCTTTGATGAAAAAGTTTCCATTTTGGGAGATCTTTTGTTGTTTTTGTTTCGAATTAGAGTTAGATAAGTTGAATTTTGAATTGTTGTGATATACTCATAGTTGTTTTGAACTTCATGTACAATCTGTTGCAGACTTGAGTTCATAAATTAATAGAATGAAAGATGAGTTTTTAAACCAATTGATTCTGTGAATTGTTGTCTAAAGTCTTACTGATGCAAATGTTGTTTGCTTTCTTATTTAAGATCTGCGTGACAGGCATGAATACTTTTTCTTAAGGAGAATAATCAAAATAATCAACGGTATTGGTCAGTGGCTATGGTAACATAGTTTCGACCATGATGGGTTGATCAGTCGGTAACAATATTACTTAGAAAGATGGTGATTCGGTGTTTAGTGTGATTAAGGTTGACCCGTACATGTATGGTGCATAAATCTGCAGCTGAAGATCGGCTTTCGTACCATGGCTTAACTACGACACATGTGTCGCAACATCATGCGGAGATTAAAGGGAGAATGGAAGAAGACACTCATGCATCATACTTGTAAAATTTTCATTACCACTTGTAATTTTTTGTTCATGTGTTTTATTGTTTTGTATTATGTCTTCTTTTTGCAAGTCTTAGGCTCGGTCAAAGAGTTGATAATATAGTTTTAATCATCATAACACCCAATATCAAGTAAAAATCAATTTAAAAAAAAAAAGTAAAAATCAATTTGCCTATGATAAAGTTAAGAGTAAATGATGATAAGATATGGTAATTTGTGTATGATAAAGTTAAGAGTAAGGGTATGTTTAGTAGGAGGCAATGAAATGGAGGAAGGAATAGAATAAATGAGAGAATGTAATAGATGAGAGAATGAAATGAATCATTACATTCCATTGTCATGTTTGGTTACACTTTAAGAATAAATGATTTATTATTTGTGTTGTTTGTTAGATATGAAAAAACGAAGCAATGAAATGTAAAATTAGTTATGGTGGTGTTCCGTCGGCGGTGATCTTCGGTGGTTTTCGGCGGCTGCGGTGGCCTTTGGTGGTTTCCGGTGGCGGCGGCCTTCGGTGGTTTCCGGCGGCGACGGTGGCCTTCAGTGGTTTCCGGCGGCGGCAGGGGCCTTCGGTGGTTGGCGGCGGCGTCGGTGGGCGGTGGCCGGTGGTTGGTGGTGGCGACGGTGGCCGGTGGTTGGCGGCGGTGGTGGTGGCCGGTGGTTGGCGTCGGCGACGGTGGCCGGTGGTTGGCGGTGGCGGCGGCAGGTGGTTGGCGGCTGCGGCGATGGCTGGCGGCAACGGCGGTGGCAGGTGGTTGGCGGCGGCAGTGGCAAGTGGTTGGCGGCGGCGGCGGGGTGGCTGGTGGTTGGCGGCGGCGGCGGCGGCGGTGGCCGGTGGTTGGCGGCGGCGGCGGTGGCCGGTGGTTGGCGGCGGCGGCGGTGGCCGGTGGTTGGCGGCGGCGGCGGTGGCCGGTGGTTGGCGGCGGCGGCGATGGCCGGTGATGGTGGTGGTCGTGCCTGGTGGTGGTTGCCGGTGATGAACAATCTTGTTGGCCGGTGGTGGTTGTTGTGGGGGGTGAGTGGGTGGTGTTGGTGACTAATGATGGAAGAAGTGATGGAATGAAAAAAAAGAAAGGGATGTGGATGGAATGAATTTGAGGGAATGTAATTAATTATGTAGTGGTTCATTTCATTACCTTCACCAATCAAACATGTCTTTATTCATTCACCTTCAATGGTTCATTTCATTCCGACCTTTATTCCTACGTACCAAACGCTACCTAAATGATGATAAGAGATGGTTTATATAGGTTAGAGCTTTCAAATCTCTTTTCTATCACCGTCTCTATAATTTACCAAACAAAATATTATTTTGTAAATTCGTCTATTTTTTCATATCCTCTTACTTTTTGTTTCCTATATGCATCTCAGTCTCAGTTAGATACTACTATTTTATTTTTTTTAATATTGTTTTTTTATCTTCCACTCACATACATTTATAAAAAAAAGTTATTGGATTTTAACAGTCTTAACTTTTATTTATTGGTCGACATTAATTTAAACTCAGTCAATGTTTACAAACACTTCTAACTTTAAGTTCATTTTCCAACGATCTTACTAACTAAGAGTTAACCCTGGTTAGTTTTTATTTTATTTTATTTTATTTATGAAATGAAGCCAACTTTGAGCCATTTTCAACTCCACTGCTAACCAACCTCCATTAGGTTCGTTTTACGGTGTCTAACCATAATCATCACATAAAATTGCGTTAAACGAGTCAGGTAGTCCGGATAAGGTGGTGGAGATTGCGGGTTTCAAGGTACAGAAGTTTCAGATTGACGAACCTGATTATAGATCTCAACTTTTTATTTAGTTTTTTTGGCCACATAAGCAGTTCACGTCATCAAAAAGCTAACTGGGTTAACTCTCAGTTAATAAGGGATCGTTGGAGATAAATAAACTCAAAGTTGAGAGTGTCTGTAAACATTTACTGAGTTGAAATTAATCTCGACCAATAAATGAAAATTAGTTATTAAAATCCAATAACCCTATAAAAATATTTAAAAAAAATTACATGGATAAATAGTAAATCTCGGTATTTAGGGAATAAGGTTACTTATATGGACAAAGGATAAGGTGGAGTGTGTAGTTTGGTGATTTTTGTTAAAATATAATGATGAAGATCAGAGTAGAGTCGTAGAAAACATGTTAGGAATACTCTAAGGAGCATTTGGTTAGAAGGAAATGAATGAAATGGAATGGAATTGAGAAACTAGTATAGTTTTGATGTAAATTATGTTTGAGTGGGTAATAAAATGTAAAACCCAAGGGAACGTTTCACCTCAAATTCCCTTGGTTGTGGGATTTCAAATTCCCTCTCTAGGTGGAAGGATTTTGAAATCCCACAACCAAGGGAATTTGATGTGAAACATTCCCTTGGGTTTTTGCATTTCATTACCCACTCAAACATAATTTTACTTTAAAATTATACTAGTTTCTCAATTCCATTCCATTCCATTCCATTCCATTCCATTCCTTCTTTCCAACCAAACGCTCTCTAATCCAACCAAACGCTCCCTAATTTTACTATCTGTTTAAACAAAATTGGAATCTTCTTATTTTAATAAAATATTAACTACAAGTGACACGTGACATCATCATATTTCTTACCGCTAAATTTTTCCCGTTTCTTTATCATATTAAATAATCACATTAAATACAAATAATATTATTCAACTTTTTAGATTAAAATAATTTTTAATAAATCAAGAATTAAATCTTTTTATTAATGTTAACTCTAGAGAAATATCTTTTATAAAATAAGAAATATTTCTAAAACATCAAAAAAATTTAAAAATATAAAATATTTTGAAATTGATGTTTTTAAAAAGTAAATTTTTATAAACAAAAAAATAATAAAATTGAAAGTTATAATAGAAAATTTAAAAAATGATATCCTTTTAAAACGTTTGTTTTGAAGATTTTTTTTATTATATTTATAATGAGGAATATTTCAACCAAATTTATCTTAAATTATCATTTTTTATAAATAAATTTTATTTAACATTTAATCTATGTAACATGTGTCATACACATGTTTACTAAGGTGTTGTTTGTTTCTGAAGAGGTAAAACGTCTGCAGTCTGCAGACCACATCTGCAGACATATGTAGGAGAAGAGGTGGACCAAACCTCTGCAGCCTGTATTAAGAAGACTGTTTGTTTTGTAACGTCTGTAGACTGCTGAAATAAACTGAAATTAATAAAAGGTTAAAATAAACATAAATTTAAATACGCCGTCACAAATCGAAGTTGTTCAAAGTCACGATCTCTCCCATTCGATCTCTTGATTCTCTATAGTTGTTCAAATCGAAGTTGCGGTGGTTGTCGGTTGCTGGTCACAGGAGATGGTTGCCGTGGTCGGAGGTTGTGTTCGGGAGAGGTGGTTGATTTGAAGGTAATCGGTGGTGGTGTCGGTCGATTGTGTGTTGTAGGTGATTGCGGTCGATAGGTTCGCAGGTGTGGTTGTGGTCGGAGGTATTCAATGGATGTTGTTATGTTCTGTTCGGTTCTGATTGAGGGTCGATCGAGGTTGATTGGGGCTGGAGAGCTGTTTGAAGTCGGTCGATGGTGGGTTTGGGCTTCTATGGTGTCGGTCGGCAGGGATAAACGAAGGGGATGATGGTTTCGGTGGTGATTGTTGATGGTAATTGATGATGATCAAAGTTTGCGGTCGAGGGGTTGAGGGCGATTGCTGGTTTCGGGAGTGGGGGGCTTCGATGGTGGGTGTCTGTCAATGATGATGATGGTGGGTTGCGATGGTGTTTAATTGAGGGTGTCGACAGGGATGGTGAGAAGATGTGTGAAGACATTGTTCCACCTCTTCTCCAAGAAGAGGTCACGCAGACGGTTTTTAATAAAACGTCTTCAAAAAACAAACACTGTGCAGACCTCAAACATCTGCCCGTCTCTTTTTGGCGCAGACAAAAGAGCTTTAGAAGCTCTTTTTCTAAAAAACAAACACCACCTTAGTTTATAAAATTGGTGTTTTTTGTGTTTTAGAAACAAGTACAATAAATTTTATGTTTATATAATTATAGAGTAAATTACGTTTTTCGTCCTTTAGGTTTATACCAAATTTCAGATTCCGTCCTTAAACTAAGGAAATTACAGTAAACATCCTTTATGTTTAAAAAAGCTTGCACGTTTCGTCCTTTCCTCTAACGGACGTTAGATTTGTCTGTTAAGTCTAGTCATGTGACTTGCACATGAGGGTAATATGGTCATTTACCTATTTAATTATATATATACACACGCTGCAAATCTTCTGTTGTCTTCTTTGGATGTAAACTTTGAACCACCTCACAAACCACCACCACCATCCACCGCCGCCGAAGACATTGTTACCGGACGAAATACTGCCGAAGCTCCCAAATACAAGTCAATCCGTGATCCGTCCACCTTCACTTCCTATTTCCTCACCGGCGTTCTTACCTTCCACCTATTTTCCCACCTCCAGTGTCAGTGCCCTCGCCGACGGCCTCCTCAAATCTCATGTTCTTCTCTCTTCCACTACTGTAACTATTTTTATCTCTCTGCAATTTCTAATCCTCCATTAATGGAGTTATTGAGCTTCTGTTGTGAGCTTAAATCATAAATCAAAACAAAGTATCAAACTTCTTTTATTAATTTCTTGGAGAGTCTACTATCTATGGTTTGCTCCAATTACATGCCTTCAATTGGAAACCCAAGGATCAAAATCAACAACATTATATAAAACCAAACAAAACAATGTCACAGATTTCTAATTTCAAACCCAATTAGAACCTTAGACGACCCACTATCTCTGATTGACACCTTGTTTTCGTCAATCATGATTAGTAATGCGGGAACAACACTGGACTCGCCGACTAACTCTCCAAGCAACTGTAGTTTCACCGCCGCTGATCTCTTCACCTTGACGGAGTTCGAACTTAAACAATGATGATCCCCGTGATTCTGATTAACATTTTTTTTATTCCTCCGACAAGCAAGCTAAAGGCTTCAATGATGTTTTCAGAGAGAGAGGGAGAGGGAGAGGAAGAGAGAGAGATAATGAAGGATTCTTATATATATATATATATATATATATATATATATATATATATATATATATATATATATATATAGGTAAAAGGACTATATTGCCCTCACGTGCAAGTCACATGACTAGACTTAACAGACAAATCTAACGTCCGTTAGAGAAAAGGACGAAACGTGCAAACTTTTTTAAACATAAAGGATGTTTACTGTAATTTCCTTAGTTTAAGGACGAAATCTGAAATTTAATATAAACCTAAAGGACGAAAAATGTAATTTACTCGTAATTATATATATAAGTTGGGGTACTTTGACAGTTTTTTTTCATATTAAAGTAAAGAATAATTATTTCTTCTTATTGTTATTAGTTTGAAAACGTATTAAACATATTTTCGAATGGGTGTTGTGTTTCATACACCAGTGATTTGATGGAACGTAGTAAACGGTTGTTTAGCATGCTGTAAACGCCCGTTTAGGAAGCTGCAAACGGTCGTATATGATGCTGCAAACGGTCGTATCTTTTTCTGCAAACGGTCGTTTAAGACTTTGTAAACGGTCGTTTAAGAATCTGTAAACGGTCGTTTAGGTATCTTTAAACGGTCGTTTACTTTGTGTCAAACGGTCGTTTACCTTTTGGTCGATTTAAGAAGTCCATTTCCACATCCACTCATCCCAAACGACCGTTCAATTATATTACACCTCCATACCTCTCCTCTCTATCCATTCCTTCAATCATCTTCTTCATCTTCATCATCTTCGTCATATTTCTCATTATTTTATTATAAAGGTTTGTTTATTAGTATTATTCTAATAAACTAGTTTAATATATATTTTATTGTGTTACTAATTTTAATTATTGTAGGTAATGGCTTCAAGTTCACGTCAAGACACAGCGTCGGTTCGTGTTTCTAATCATCCTTGGCTCCAGTTTCGACGAGGGTCAGATGAATATAAAAGACTTCAGAAACTTTTAGATAAAGAATTTGAGGCTTCACGTTCGATATCTTGGAGTTTGTTACGGGACGTGGGGGAATTTACTCGTGCTCGTGACATGATGAACGAGCCGTGGAGAAGATTTTTTGCAATTAGTGGTCCACAATATAAGGAGCTTTGTTTGGAGTTTTTCTCCACTTTTAATTTCGACTCGAACAATCATAACTACAGGTATACCAATTTAATTGGATTATATATAATTTCATGTTTACATTTAATTGAACTTATATTTTTTAACAGTGATACCGATGCTATCAGTTTTGTTCTCGGGGGGTGCCACGTAATTATTCAGTGGCCGAGTTTGGTGTTTTGATGGGTTTATATACAGTTCAAGAGACCCATCAATCTGATTTTTTGGATGGTCTTACACAATTTTCAGAAGATTATAATGATGAAATATTTTGGGAAGAAATTGGTGATGGCCAATTTATACCTAACAATAAAACAAAAGCTACAAGAATGAACGATCCGTTGTATAGATATCTTCATCGCGTTATTGGTCATACTATAGCTGGACGTAGGATGACTAGTGGTGGGGTGACTAAAAAGGATTTGTTCTTTTTATTTTGTTTGATTAAAAGGAGACCTTGTAATCTGGCATATATGCTTGCTGATTATTTTACTTCTTGCACGGGTACAAAGAAAACCGGACATATTTGTGGTGGTACATATGTTACTCGACTTGCCGAGTCTTTACATATTCTCACCCCTGACAACGCGGCAAGTTTAAACGGGCCGGTACTTATGTCCGGATTTGTTGATCGTGAACATCTTATACGGATGGACATGATCGCAGATTATCCACAAGTTAGATGGAGGTTTAAACATAATAATCAAATGCGGATACCTCCATATCAAGATCCTCCTGATGATCTGTAATTTTTTTTATGTTTTAGTTATTGTAATAAAGAATTTATTTATGTTTTATTAATTGTAATAATGAATTTATTTATGTTTTAGTTTTTGTAATAAAGAATTTATTTATTATATAATAATTATTGGGAAATGTGCCAGAATTATTCACAACCGGACATACATGTTGGGAAATGTGCCAGATTAAATCACAATTCACAATTGTATACATGTTGTTCAATAATCGTTTACAGAATTATTCAAATGGAAGATGCCTATAAATTTCCTTTACACATTTCACAATTCACAATTCACAATTCATAAGTATTCAAATTTATTTATTCACACATCATCGTAATTCAAGTCAGTAATGTCTTAATTTTATAATGATTGGGTGTACCAAACAAGATAAGAGTTAATGGATTGGGTGCAAAACACTGCACACGCCCTTGGATATGTTATTGTCACACAACGAACGAAGAAGACTGTATACGGATTCGTCAACAAGGCATTTCTTATGTGCGATCGTGGTGGTGTATACAAGTCAACATCAGATTCAACCACACATTCAGGCACAAAGAAGATAGGTTGTCCATTTCAACTTATAGCAAAATATCATGAAGAAGATCGAGGTTGGAAAATACATGTTGTCTGTGACGAACATAACCATGAACCTTCTAAATTTTTGGAGGGTCATGCTTATGCAAAAAGATTGTCTAAAGAAGAGTATGCATTGGTGGAAGATCTTACAAGAAAAAATATGCAGCCACGTGATATTCTTACGGCTTTAAAAGATAATAATGATAAAAATATATCCACAATTGAAACCGTGTATGATGCACGGACAAAGATATGAAAGTTGGATAAATTTGGAACCACCCCAATGCAATCACTTCTTCAATCTTTGCAGATGGGCGGATACATCTATGATTTTACTACTGATGACGAATCAAATCAATTAAATGATTTGTTTTTTGTTAACCCCACTTCACTAAAAATATGGCATGCGTTCCCGCATGTGATTATTTTAGATTGCACGTACAAGACGAACAGGTATCGTCTCCCTTTTCTTCAGATTGTTGGCTTAACTTCAACAAATAAGACATTTTGTATTGCTTTCGCATTTATACGAAATGAGAAAAAAGATAATTTCAAGTGGGCTTTAAATTGTCTGAGAAAAACATTGGATGGGTATATGCTACCACGTGTCATAGTCACTGATAGAGAGTTGGCATTAATGGATGCATGCCAGGTAATTTTTCCAAAAGCAACCCGATTGCTTTGTAGATATCATATACAGAAGAATATCAGAAAGCATTGCAGACCATCTTTCAGGTCTCAAACTGAGTGGGATAAATTTATGTATTACTGGAGATTTCTGCTTCAATCTCCAACAATTGAGGCCTATTATGAAAATCGAACGCGATTGCAGACAAAGTTGATGAACAAACATCGAAGTATTTTCCTGATCTATTAAATTTATTGTTTTTATTTTAATGAAATTGAAACTAACATTTTTTATTTCTCTTTGCAGATGTGTTTTATTATTTGGATGTTAACTGGTTGCAAAATTATAAAGAGATGTTCGTGTCTGTGTGGATTGATCAACATCTAAATTTTGGAGAACGAACAACAAACAGAGTAGAAAGCCAACATGCTCTGTTAAAAAAACATTTGAATTCTGACAAGTCAAATTTAGATAAATTTATAACAATTTTAAATAACATAGTACGTTTACAGGAGACACAAATAAAGACAAGTTTCGAGGAAAGTCGGATAAAAATAAAACATCAACATAAACATAATTTATTTGTTTCTTTGTTATCAAACGTTTCTCATGAAGCTCTGGATATATTACTTGGAGAGCTGACACGAGTTAATGAAATTCAAAACCAATCACAAACCTGTGGCTGCCATTCGTATAGTTGCGGTTTATAGTTAAACGAAGACGAAGATATTCAATGATGACGAAGTTGAGAGGTTCAAAGAAGCTTACAAGAAACAAAAAAATCCAACAGTGAAAAGGAATTGGTTAGAAAGGATAAAAAGCATAACGAATCCTATCAGCATAAATCTTAACGAGCCTACGGTGCAAAAAAATACTCGTGGAAGGCCAACACTCAAATCTCAAAAACAAAACAAACCAAACCCTTCACCTGCTGAACTTGCTCGAGATCATACCTACACGACAGATAATTTTGTTAGTTATGATTTTATGGGGTTGAGCCCCCCAAAACATACTTCAAACGTAGATAACACAACTCAATCTTCTCTATATCATCATCCTTTACTAATACAGATTCCAACACTTTTCCATCCGTATATAACACATATAGAGAACGTAAGCAGTGATGGTAACTGTGGGTTTCGTGCAGTTTCCTTCTCCTTAGGATACGGTGAAGAATATTGGCTGAACATGAGGTATGAGCTTTTAAACGAGTTACATAACAATTCTAATTTGTACAGAAATCTTTTCTCTAGCTCATATGATGAGACAGAACGTAGTTTATCATGGCTACAACCGGGTCCAGCTCCTCATCAACATTGGATGATAATGCCATACACATGATTATTGATCGCCAACAGATTTAATGTGATTCTTCAATGCTTATCTTCCACTGAAAGTGCAACTTATTTTCCGCTATGGACAGGTCCGGATGAACTCATGTACCACCAATTCATTACTATTGCACATGTGTATGGTTGCTACTACGTCTCTGTGCGTTTGGAGGGTGAATATCCATTGCCTTTCATAACGCCGTTATGGAATTTTCACAAAAGTAATAATGCGGCTGCGTGGGAAAGAAAGTACGAGGAGAGACTTCAAAGATATAGTCAATATATACTTCGAAATAGAACTGTTACTCGTTTCAATATAGATTAGATTAGTATCACTTGTAACTGTTCATCTTATAAGGTTCAAATATTTTAAACTTATATATAAATTATTCGTTTAGTAAATTATAAATTTATTTGTAAAATTATCTATAACTTAAATTTATACGAACTATATAAGGTTCTAATATTTATAAACTATATCTAAAAACTTAATAATATATAAATTATTAGTATAATATAATTATAAATAAAAAAAGTAAATTTATAAATATAATTAATAAAAATTGAATAGAAAAAAATCATATAATAAAAAATTTAATATAATTAATAAAAATTTAACATAATTAATAGAAAAACTTAATACTTATATTTATAGAAAAACTTAATACTTATATTTATTCTTAAATTTAAAATAATAATATTAAAAAATACAAACGACCGTTTAGTATATAGTAAACGACCGTTTACTATTATGTAAACGACCGTTTGCAGCTCTGCAAACTACCGTTTATAACCATGCATACGACCGTTTGCTTCTTCCTAAACGCCCGTTTACTCCTTGACAAACGGTTGTTTGTCAAGGTGGTGTAAACTACCCAACCGGTGGTGTATGGATCAATGCTGCATTTTCGAATTTATAGAAGCTCCACAATGTCAAATCAATCAAATATATTTCAAATCACAATGTCAGAATATTTCCTATATGTTACATTATTAGCATATCTCCTTAAAATCTATTTATAAAAGGAAGGTGGAGAAAATACGCAACCATGTAATTTTTGGCATGTTTCCGTTACCAAATGTTGCGTATTTATATCCTGCTGATACCCTCTTATCATCACCTCAAAGATCCAATTTCCCTCTTCTTTCTCACACCCTAAATTCACGTTTCAGGTACTCCTTTTCTATATTTCCACAGACACACACATACACATACACTATATGTCTTCACACGAATGAAGAACAGCAGAACACCATAGTCGGTGATTGTGTTATGCGAAAGGTGAATTGCAGTCCTAAGGTGATGAGATCGTTTTCGTCAATTTTATACACAGAGATACACAGATACACCATTGCAGTTCGTTACTATGATGGAGGAGATTGTAAAATGAATGTGTTTACGGTGATCGCGTTTCTCTCTTCCTTTTGATTTGATTTTTGGTTTCGTTTATCTATTTCACATTAGGTTTTCTCGGCATCAATTTTATTTGATCGGAGGTTGTCTCTGATTGGAGTTCAGTTCTCTGTTTGTAAAACGAATGTGTTTATGGTGATTGTATTTCTCTCTTCATTTTGAAGAACAGCAGAACACCATAGTCGGTGATTGTGTTATGCGAAAGAAGGTGAAATGCAGCCCTAAGGTGATGAAATCGTTTTCGTCAATTTCACACACACAGAGATACACCATTGCAGTTCGTTGCTCTGATGGACGAGATCGTTAAACGAACGTGCTTAAGGTGATCACGTTTCTCTCTTCATTTTGATTTAATTTTCGTTTTCAATAATCTATTTTGACTTTTGTTTTCATCCCGTGGCAGAGGAGACGATCACAATAGTTTTCTCGGCATCAGTTTTGTTTGATCGGAGCTAGGTTCTCTCTGATTGCAGTTCAATTCTCTTATTGTAAAAGGAATGTGTTTACGGTTATCACGTTTATCTCTTCCTTTGATTTGATTTTTTGTTTTCGTTTAGCTATTTTGACTTTTTATTTTCTTCTCGTGGAACACATTAGGTTTTGTCGGCATCAATTTTGTTTGACCGGAGGTTCTCTCAAATTGCAGTTAAGTTCTCTGATTGTAAAAGGAATGTGTTTACAGTGATCGTGTTTCTCTCTTCCTTTTCTTTTGATTTTTGTTTTCGTTAATCTGTTTTGACTTTTATCTTCTTCTGGTGGAACACATTAGGTTTTATCGGGATCAATTTTGTTTGAGCGGAGGTTCTATCTGATTGCACTTCAGTTCTCTGATTGTAAAAGGAATGTGTTGACGGTGATCGCATTTTCCCGGTGAAGGAGGTTCTCTATGATGGCAGTTCTGTTCTCTCATTGTAAAATGAATGTGTTTACGGTGATCTCGTTTCTCTCTTTCTTTTGATTTGATTTTTGTTTTCGTTTACCTATTTTGACTTTTATTTTAGTTTGACTTTTATTTTCTCCAGGTGGTAGAGGAGACGGTCAGGTTAGGATTTCTCGGCATCAATTTTGTTTGATCGGAGGTTCTCTCTGAGTGCAATTCAGTTCTCTGTCTTTAAAACGTATGTGTTTACGTTGATCACGTTTCTCTCTTCCTTTTGATTTTATTTTTGTTTTTCGGTTATCTATTTTGACTTTTATCTTCTTCCGGTGGAACACATTAGGTTTTATCAAGATCAATTTTGTTTGACAGGAGGTTCTATCTGATTGCAGTGGTTTGTAAAACGAATGTGTTTACGTCGCGTTTCTCTCTTCCTTCTAATTTTTTTTGGTTTTCGGTTATCTATTTTGACTTTTATTTTCTTCAGGTGGCACACATTAGGTTTCGTGGGCATCAATTTTGTTTGATCCGAGGTTCTTTCTGATTGCAGTTCAGTCTCTAATTGTAAAATGAACGTGTTTACAGTGAATGAATGTGTTTACGGTGAACACGTTTCTCTCTTCCTTTTGATTTTATTTTTGTTTTTCGTTTATCTATTTTGACTTTTATCTTCTTCTGGTAGAACACATTAGGTTTTATCAGGATCAATTTTGTTTACCGGAGGTTCTATCTGATTGCAGTGGTTTGTAAAACGAATGTGTTTAAGGTGATAGCGTTTCTCTCTTCCTTTTGATATATCTATTTTGACTTTTTTTTATTTATCTATTTTGGCTTTTGTTTTCATCCCGTGGCAGAGGTGACGATCACAATAGTTTTCTCGGCATCAGTTTTGTTTGATCGGAGCTAGGTTTTCTCTGATTGCAGTTCAATTCTCTGACTATAAAATGAATGTGTTTACGGTGACACGTTTCTCTCTTCCTTGTGATCTGATTTTTGTTTTCGTGTAGCTATTTTGACTTTTATTTTCTTCTGGTGGAACATATTAGGTTTTCTCGGCATCAGTTTTGTTTGAGCGGAGGTTCTCTCTGATTGCAGTTTAGTTCTCTGATTGTAAAAGGAATGTGTTTACAGTGATTGTGTTTCTCTCTTCCTTTTGATTTGATTTTTGTTTTCGTTTATCTGTTTTGACTTTTATCTTATTTTGACATTTATTTTCTTCAGGTAGCAGAAGATACAGTCACATCAGCTTTTCTTCGGCATCAATTTTGTTTGATCGAAGGTTCTCTGTGATTGCAATTCATTTATCTGTTTGTAAAACGAATGTGTTTACGGTGATCACGTTTCTCTCTTCCTTTTGATTTTTTTTTGTTTTCGATTATCTATTTTGACTTTTATCTTCTTCTGGTGGAACACATTAGGTTTTATCGGGATCAATTTTGTTTGACTGGAGGTTCAATCTGATTGCAGTGGTTTGTAAAACGAATGTGTTTATGGTGATAGCGTTTCTCTCTTCCTTTTGATTTGGTTTTCGTTTTCGATGTCTATTTTGACTTTTATTTTCTTCAGGTGGCACACATTAGGTTTTCTGGGCATAAATTTTGTTTGACCCGAGGTTCTCTTTTACTGCAGCCAGTTCTCTGTTTGTAAAACGAATGTGTTTACGGTGATCGCGTTTCTCTCTTCCTTTTGATTTTATTTTTGTTTTCGGTTATCTATATTTTGACTTATATTTTCTTCAGGTGGCACACATTAGGTTTTCTGGGCATCAATTATGTTTGACCCGAGGTTCTTTCTGATTGCAGTTCAGTCTCTGATTGTAAAATGAATGTGTTTACGGTGATCGTGTTTCTCTCTTCCTTTTGATTTGATTTTCGGTTATCTATTTTGACTTTTATTTTCTTCTGATGGAACACATTAGGTTTTCTGGGCATCAATATTGAAGAATTGAAGAACTAGTGTCAAAGCTCAACAACCTCCACTGTGCATTTTTATCAGAACGCAAAGAAGAACAAAAAGCACTACTGTCTATCTGAACAAACAATGTGTTAAAGGTATCAAACAATGATGATTCTGGATCAGAATCACCAAGGGATTATTTATTTTCACCTGTAAGTATGAGTGTTTATACTTTTTCATTATGATTGTTGTGATTAACACAAGTGTATTCTATGAATTGCTAGACTCTGTTGTAGCAGGGTTAAGAGAAGAGCTCTAGTATTTGCTCGTGAAGTAGAAGGTGTTGGGCAGATGTGACACTTGACAATGGTAAAGGTTGGATATGGTGTATAGTTATCCTTTAGTTGAAGTGAGTTTCAGAATATAGTACATTAGTTGAAGTGTCTGGATAATTTGATAATTTTAGGAAATAATAAGTAAGCAACCAATAAGGAGATTTTTGCAATAGGAAAAGTAGAGATTGTTAAAATTAGAAGTCCTACAGTCATAAGGGTTAAATAAGTAATTCTAGTTTTTATCCCTCATATATATTTGTTATTTTCTTGTGTAGCATCTGTTGAAGCTTGCAGGAGAAATATTAAATTCAATGGTTCAGTTATTGATATACTAGCATGTAGTCATCGCTTCTGTCTGATGAAACGTTTATGCATCTGACTTGGTTTAAGTTGTTTAGTAATTACCAGCTGTTCCTCTTTTTGCAAGTTTGCACAATCTTTTTGCAACCCTAAAACTTCACTTTTTGCACTGGTATTTAGGTCTCATGTATAATTAATGCTGGATCTTGTATATCTTAAACTCGTGTGTCATTGCAGATTCTATATGGGATATTATGTGTCGTTGTGTAAGCTAGTTTTGTTCATTATAATAGGAGCAAGAAAATACATTTTCTGTACTGAAAATTTGTGGCTTATTATCGATTTGGGATATTACGGGTTGTCGGATGAACTAATTTTGAGCCCAACTGCTCGAGCATTTTGGAAGGGTGCTCCTAGCTAAGGAATCCAACCTTCAGGTATGTTACACTTCATTCTTAGAAATATAGCATATAGATCCTTTTCAGTTTGTAGAAAGTTTGATAATTTTGAAATGATTACCAGAAGCCTGATTTGTATCATATTTGCTTCCCTTCATTATTAGCCAAATACCATATGCAACCTTTTATAAACTGCTAGTTCACAAGTCTTGAACTTTCCTTTTTGCTAGTAATGTGCATATTAATGTAGCCTTTGTTTAGACTGTCCATAGTCGGTGATTGTGTTACGGGATAGAAGGTGAAATCAAAACTTGCTGTTGGTCGAGTATATATGCTTATTCAGCTTATGGAAATTGATATGCTATGGATTTTTTTATATAGCATGTTGTCATTGTTTCTATCCGATGATGACACATGATTTTTTATGCTACCAAGTTATTATGGTATGACCATAATTTGATGTTTTTCAGGTTTATCTTGATCTATCTAGTTCACCATCTATGTTCTTGGACTCTGTAGTTCAGTCATCTGCTGAGATAAGTCAGCATGCTGATGTGTGTAACAACTAATAAAGGAAGTCATACGTGTAGGCAAGAGGGATGTCTTCTTTCTCATTTATTTGTTTTATGTTCTAATTCTTTACATTGTTTATTGAAATTGTTTGGCTATTTGAATTAGGTTATCTCTGCAACAATGTTAATCAAATCTGAGTACAAGTGAAGAAGCCATTAGTGTTGCAGAATTGTTATGTTAGTGTTAATGCTCAACAACCTCCACTCTGGCAAGAATGACACTAAGCACCATTGTCTAAGAGAAAAAAAGGTGGTAAAGGTATCAGAAGATCATGAGTCTGGATAAGAATTACCAAGTGATTCTTTTAATTCACGTGTAAGTTGTAACTTTCATATTATAAGGGCTGTGAATAACATACTTGTTTTCTTTGAATTTTTAGGCTTTGTTTGCTACAGGCCGGGTTAAGAGTAAAAAGCTCTAAGATATGCTTGTGAGTTGAATGGCTTGGCCAAGATGGGACACTAGACAATGGTAAAGGTTGGGTATGGGTACAGTCTATATTTGTGGTTTATGTTTCATGATATTCTGTGTGGGGGTGTTTGGGCTTTTATTATTAATATGAATATGTGATATATAGTAACAAGAGTTGGATAATAAGATGTTTAAGTGTCTGGCTAAAATGATTATTTTTGAAAATAGTAAATGGAGCTGATGAGTAAGGATAATATTTTAGAAGTCTAATATCATAAGAGTTACATCAGCAATACAATTTTTTTACCCTTAAATAATAAGTTTTTATTTCTGCAGTTTATATAAATCCTATTAAATATGTTTGTTACATTTTTGGTGTAGCATCTGTTGAAGCTTGAAGCAGAAATATTAAATTAATGGTTCAGTTGCAACTACAAGGTGGAATCAAAAGTTGCTGATAGTTGAGTATGTATGCTTATTCATCGTATAGAAATTGATATGCTATGGTTTTTCTATATAGCATGTTGCCATTGTTTTTATTTGATGATGACAAATGATTTTTTATGTTAGCAAGTTATTATGGTATAACCATAAATTGATGTTTTTCAGGTTGATCTTGATCTGTCATCTGCTAAGATAAGTCAGCATGCTGATGTGTTAAACAACTAATAAAGGAAGTCATGTGTGTAGGCACGAGGGAAGTCTACTTATTCGTTTATTTTTTATTTTTCAATTTCTGTATATTGTTTGTTGAAATTCTTTGGCTATTTGCATTAGGTTATCTTTGCAACAATGTTGAGTGAATAAGTCATCAGTGTTGCAGAATTGAAAAATTAGAGTTAATGCTCAAAACCACCACTCTAGCAAGAATATCACTCAACACCATTGTCTAAGAGAATAAAATGGCGTTAAATGTATGAGAAGATCACAAGTCTGGATGAGAATTACCAAGTGATTCTTTTAATTCATGTGTAAGTTGCAAATTTTTATTATAAGGGCTATGAATAACATATTTGTTTTCTTTGAATTGCTAGGCTTTGTTTGCTACAGGGTTAAGAGCAAAAATCTCTAAGATATGCTCGTTAGTAGAAGGGATTGGACAAGATGGGACACTAGACAATGGTAAAGGTTGAGTATGGTACGGTGTATACCTGTGGTTTATGTTTCATGATATTCTGTGTGGGGGTGTTTGGGCTTTTATTATTAATATGAATATGTGATATTTAGTAACAGAGTTGGATAATAAGATGTTTGAGTGTTTGGCTAAAATGACTATTTTTGAAAATAGTAAATGAAGTTGACGAGTAAGGATAATATCTTAGAAGTCTAAAATGCTGAGAGGTACATTAGTAATACAATTTTTTACCCTTAAGTAATAATTTTTTTTACAGTTGATATAAATTCTATTAAATATGTTTATTATATTTCTGGTGTAGCATCTGTTGAAGCTTGAAGCAGAAAGAATAAATTAGTGGTTCAGTTGCAACTACAAAGGTGGAATTAAAAGTTGCTGATAGTTGAGTATGTATGCTAATTTATCTTATGGAAATTGATATGCTATGGGTTTTTTTATATAGCATGTTGCCATTGTTTTTATCTCATAAGGACGAATGAGTTTTGATGTTAGCAAGTTATTATGGTATAACCATAAATTGATGTTTTTCAGGTTGATCTTGATGTGCATCTGCTGAGATAAGTGACTCAAAGTGAGCATGCTGATGTGTGTAACAATTAATAAAGGAAGTCATGCGTGTAGGCAAGTAGGAAGTCTACTTTTTCGTTTATTTTTTATGTTCCAATTTTTTGAGGGCGGGCCTTAGCGCAGCGGTAAAAGCTGTTCCTAAGGGACCGAAGGTCTCAGGTTCGATCCGTGGAAACGGCCTCCCCACAAAATGTGGGGGAAAGACCGCGTACATCTTCCCTTAAATGGGACGGACCCTCCCTGGACCCTGCGAAAACGCGGGAGCTCTTTGCAGCACCAGGTACGCCCTTTTTTGTATATTGTTTGTTGAAATTTTTTTTGGCTATTTGCATTAGGTTACCTCTGCAACAATGTTGATCAAATCTGAGTACAAGTGAAGAAGCCATTAGTGTTGTAGAATTGTTAAGTTAGTGTTAATGCTCAAAACATCCTCTCTGGCAAGAATGACACTAAGCACCATTGTCTAAGAGAAAAAAAGGTGGTAAAGGTATCAGAAGATCATGAGTCTCGATGAGAATTACCAAGTGATTCTTTTAATTCACGCGTAAGTTGTAACTTTTATATTATAAGGGCTGTGAATAACATACTTGTTTTCTTTGAATTGCTAGGATTTGTTTGCTACGGGCCGGGTTAAGAGTAAAAATCTCAAAGATATGCTCGTGAGTAGAAGGGATTGGGTAAGAAGTGGCACTAGACAATGGTAAAGGTTATGTATGGTGTATATTTGTGCTTTATGTTTCATGATATGTTGTGTGGGGGTGTTTGGGTTTTTATTATTAATATGAATATGTGATATTTAGTAACAAGAGTTGGATAATAAGATATTTGAGTGTCTGGCTAAAATGATCATTTTAGATACTAGTATATGAAATTGACTAGTAAGGATAATATTTTAGAAGTCTAATATCATAAGACAGTATATAAGTAATACAATTTTTTACTCTTAAATAATAAGTTTTTTTGCAGTTGATATAAATCATGTTAAATATGTTTGTTACATTTTTGGTCTAGCATCTGTTGAAGCTTGAAGGAGAAACATTAAATTCAATGGTTCAGTTGTAACTACAAAAGTGGAATCAAAGCTTGCGGATGGTTGAGTATATATGCTTATTCATCTTATGGAAATTGATATGCTATGGGTTTTTATATAGCATTTTGCCATTGTGTTTATCTTATGATGACGAATGATTTTTTATGTTAGCAAGTTATTATGGTATAACCATAATTTGATGTTTTCCAGGTTGATCTTGATCTGTCTAGTCCATGTGTGTTCCTAGACTCTGTAGTTCAGTCATCTGCTGAGATTAGTCAGCATGCTGATGTGTGTAACAACTAATAAAGGAAGTCATGTGTGTAGGCAAGAGGGGAGTTTACTTTTTCATTTATTTTTTATGATCCGATTTCTGTACATTGTTTGTTGAAATTGTTTGGCTATTTGCATTAGGTTATATCTACAACAATGTTGATCAAATCTGCGTACAGTGTTGCAGAATTGAAAAGTTAGAGTTATGCTCAACAACCACCACTCTGGCAAGAATATCATTGAGCACCATTGTCTAAGAGAATAAAAAAGGCGTTAAAGGTATGAGAAGATCATGATTCTGGATGAGAATTACCAAGTGATTCTTTTAATCCATGTGTAAGTTGTACCTTTTTTATTATAAAGGCTGTGAATAACATACTTGTTTTCTTTGAATTGCTAGGCTTTGTTTGCTATAGGGTTCAGAGTAAAAAGCTTTAAGATATGCTCATGAGTACAAGTGATTGGGCAGATGTGGGACTAGACAATGGTAAATGGTTGGTATGGTACGGTGTATATCTATGGTTTATGTTTCATGATATTCTGTGTGGGGGTGTTTGGGCTTGTGTTATTAATATGATTATGTGATATTAGTAACAAGAGTGGGATAATAAGCTATAGTAAAGCCTGTTTTAGAATAAACTTTCTTTGTTTGAAGTTCAAATGATAAGAATATAAGATGTTTCAGTGTCCGGCTAAAATGATTGTATCAGATGTAGTAATTGAAGTTGACCGGTAAGGATAATATTTTAGAAGTCTAATATCATAAGAGGTACATAAGTAATATATATTTTTACCCTTAAACAATAAAGGTTTATTTTTTTTATTTTTTTTTGCAGTGGATATAAATCCTATTAAATATGTTTGATACATTTCTGGTGTAGTATTCGTTGAAGCTTGAACGAGAAACATTAAATTCAATGGTTGAGTATATATGCTTATTCATCTTATGGAAATTGATATGCTATGGGTTTTTTTATATAGCAGGTTCCAGGTTGTCATTGTTTCTATCTTTCTGATGATGACACATGATTTTTTATGTTAGTAAGTTATTATGGTATAACCATAATTTGATGTTTATTAGATTGATCTTGATCTGTCTGGTTCACCATCTGTGTTCCTGGACTCTGTACTTCAGTCTACTGCTGACATAAGTCAGCATGCTGATGTGTGTAACAACTAATATAGGAAGTCATGCATGTAGGCAAGAGGGAAGTCATCTTTTTCATTTATTTTTTGTGTTCTAATTTCTTTACATTGTTTGTTTAAATTGTTTGCTATTCGCATTAGGTCTTTCTCTGCATCAATGTTAATCAAATCTGAGTACACGTGAAGAAGTCATCAATGATGCAGAATTGTAAAGGTAGTGTTAATGCTCAACCACCTCTACTCTCGCTAGAATGACATTAAGCACCATTGTCTAAGAGAGTAAAAAAGGCGTTTAAGGTATAAGAAGATCATGAGTCTGATGAGAATTACCAAGGGATTCTTTTAATTCATGCGTAAGTTGTAACTTTTTCATTATAAGGGCTGTGAATAACATACTTGTTTTCTTTGAATTGCTAGGTTTTGTTGCTACAGGGTTAAGAGTCAAAAGAGCTAAGATATGCTCGTAAGCAGAAGGGATTGGGCAAGATGTGGCACTAGACAATGGTAAAGTTGGTTATTGTGTATATGTGTGCTTTGTGTTTCATGATATTCTGTGTGGGGGTGTTTGGGCTTGTGTTATTAATATGAATATGTGATATTTAGTAACAAGAGCTAGATAATTAGCTATAGTCAAGCCTGTTTTTGAAAATAGTTTGTGTATCTGCTTTCGTTGTCTAAAGTTGTAATAATAAGATGTATGAGTTTCTAGATAAAGTGATTGTGTTTGAAAATAGTAAATGAATTGACCATTAAGGGTAATATTTTAGAAGTCTAGTATCATAAGGGTACATTAGTAATTCAAACTTTTACCCTTCAATAATAAGTTTTTCTTTCGCTATGATGCAAGTCTGATTAAATATGTTTGTTGTAACGTTTCTAGTATAGCATCTGATGAAGCTTGCAGAAGAAACATTATATTCAATGTTTGAGTTGCAACTGCAAATGTGGAATCAAAACTTGCTGATGGTTGAGTATATATGCTTATTCATGCTATGGAAATTAATATGCTATGGGTTATTCATATATAGCATACTGTCATTGTTTCTATCTTATGATAAAGCTTGATCTTTTAAGTTAGCAAGTTATCATGGTATAACCAAAATTTCATGTTTTTCAAGCGTCCGGTTTACCATTTGTGTTCCTGGACTCTGCAGTTCAGCCACTTGCTGACATAGGTGGGTATGCTGATGTGTATACCAACAAATAAAGGAAATCCTGCGTGCAGGCAAGAGGGAAGTCTTCTTTTTCATGTAATTTTCTATGTTCTAATTACACATTGTTTGGCTATTTGCATCAGGTTTTCTCGGCATCAATGTTGATCAAATCCGAGTACAAGTGAAGAAGTCGTCAGTGTTGCGGAATTGAAAAGTTAGTGTTAATACTCAACAACCTCCACTCTAGCAAGAATATCACGATGCACCGTGGTCTAAGAGAAGAAAAAAGGCGTTATACGTATCAAAAGATCATGGGTCAGTATAAGAATTATCAAGTGATTATTTTAATTCACGTGTAAGTTGAAACTTTTTTCATTATAATGGTTGTGATTAGCATACTTGTTTTTCTATGAATTGGTAGGCTTTGTTTGCTACAGGGCTAAGAGCAAAGTGCTCTAAGATATGCTCGTGAGTAGAAGGGATCGGGGCTAAGAGCAAAGTGCTCTAAGATATGCTCGTGAGTAGAAGGGACCGGGCGCAATGGTATGTTTCATGATATGTTGTGTGTGGGTGTTTGGGCTTGTGTTAGTAATATGATTATGTTATATTTAACAAGAAGAGTAGGATAAGAAGCTATAGTAAAGCATGTTTTAGAAAATAGTTTTTGTATATGCTTTCGTTGAATGAGGTTGTAATGATAAGATGTTTGGGTGTCTGGATAATATGAATGTTTTATAAAATAGTAAATAAAGTGGTCCATTAAGGATAATATTTTAGATGTCTAATATCATAAAGGGTACATAAGTAATTCAACTTTTACCCTTTAATTAAGTTTTTTTTTTATTTTTTGGCTATTGATGTAAGTTTGATTAAATATGTTTGTTATGTTTCTTGTGTAGCATCTGTTAAAGCTTGCTGGAGAAACATTAAATTCAATGGTTCAGTTGCAACTGCGAAGGTGGAATCAAAACTTGCTGATGGTTGAGTATATACGCTTATTCATGCTAAGGAAATTGATATGCTATGGGTTACTCATATATAGCATGTTGTCATTGTTTCTATCTTATGATGACGTATGATTTTTTTAAGTTAGCAAGTTATCATGGTATAAATAGAATTTGATGTTTTATAGGTTGATCTTGATCCGTCTGGCTCACCATCTGTGTTCCTGCCTCCTGGAATCTGCAGTTCAGTCACTTGCTGACATAGGTGGGTATGCTAATGTGTATATCAACAAATAAAGGAAATCCCGCGTGCAGGCAAGAGGGAAGTCTTATTTTTTATGTAATTTTCTATGTTCTAATTACTTTTCATTGTTTGTGGAAATTGGTTGGCTAAATGCATTACGTTTTCTTTGCATCAGTGTTGAGTACAAGTGAAGAAGTCATCAGTGTTGCAGAATTGAATAGTTACTGTTAATGCTCAAAAACCTCCACTCTGGCAGGAATATCACTAAGCACCATTGGTTAATGATCAAATCTAATTTATTTTTTAACTCATCCTTAGATTTCTCCTCTTTTTCTGTAGTTATTTTCCTCCATTCCTTTATTGCATTCTTGATTTTTTTGAGTTTCCATGCTAATAGCTTGTCTGCAGGGGGCATTATGGAGAGGAATGGCATCAGCTTTAATTACTACCTCACGAAGACTAGAGGTGGCAAAATGGGTGGGTTGGATTGGGTTGGTTGTTAGGTTAGGATGGATTTGGGTCAGGATGGGTTTGGGTTAGGATGGGTCATTTAGAAAAAAAAGTCAGGATGGGTTTGGGTCAATATGGGTTTGGATCAGGATGGGTTCGGATCAGGATGGATCATTTTTAAAAAAGTCAACACAATTTTACAAGTTTTCTACAATCCAACAACACATATAGATAGATGCATATACGAGCTCAAAGAGATACATATAAGACTTCAT
Source organism: Flaveria linearis (assembly GCA_024085815.1). Lineage (NCBI taxonomy): Eukaryota > Viridiplantae > Streptophyta > Magnoliopsida > Asterales > Asteraceae > Flaveria > Flaveria linearis. The sequence goes on along the minus strand of CM044005.1, from coordinate 8,939,075 downwards.
CTATAATAGATAAATGCATCTACAATCCAACAACACATATAGATAGATGCATATACAGACCCGTGGCGGCGCGGCAGACCCGGGGTGGCGCGGCGGACCCGTGGCGGCGCGGCGGACCCGTCGCGACGCGACGGACCGGTGTTGATGCGCGATGAAACTCGACAGATGTGGGAGGTTGTATGTGTGTTGGTGGTGTGGTGGACCGGTGGTGGTGTGGTGGACCGGTGGTGATGCGGTGGTGTGGTGGTGGTGGTGCGGTGGTGTCTTGTGCGACGAAGGCGATCAATTTGAGTGAAAGAAACATTGACTTAGACTTGTAGATTTAATTTTGAAAACCCATCTTGACTTATGTTTATTTTTTTTCAAAAAGGCTTTTAACCCAAATTGACTCTCTTGTGTTTTTTATTTAATCCATTCTAACCTATCTTTATTTTTAAAACACCCATTATGAACCAAAATCACATCTTTAGATTCCTTTTCCACCTCTAATGAAGACCATTTCTTCCAATCATGAATTATAAAATTCAAAAGGAGTTGGCCTGAAATCCTATGTTTCAAGATTAAGAACAATGACAGAACCTCGTGGCCATCAGGACACATTCCCTGTTGCTCGACATGTGTGTGAATCATCTCCCTCCTATTCTATATTCTTTAGGATCTGCTGCCGTTATTAACTATTTGAATTGGGACACCTCCAATTGGTTAAAATTAGAGTTCCATTTGTCCTCTATATGTCTGGCCGAGTTGAAGTCAGTCAATCACCTAAGAAAACCCACACGGCCCGATACGAGCTTTTTAGAGCTAATAAATCTGACCATAGTTGTCTTTTTTGAGAGTCATTATGGGGGCCGTAAATATTCACAGATGCGAATTCACTGTCTAGGCCCGAAATGGAGCCTATAACAGGAAGAAAATATTCATCATGGAATATTTTGGTTTAGTAACATATCCAAGGATATGGGGCAAATGGGGTTCGACTCGAACAAAGTAATCAAGGGGACACCGGGGCTTGAGAAAGACATTCTTTTTTGGTTGGATTATTGGATCGGATCGGAGCCCCTCTCCTCTAAATTCCCTGCTCTTTTCGGTCTTTGAGTGTTTAAAGTTGTGGTCAATTCACGATCATATCCAAGTCTCAAATGGCATTTCCTCATTTCTACCCCGCTGGAAAAGGAATCATTTCTATCCTATTGAGCTGGATGAACCTCACCAACTGAAAACATTGATAAACTCGGTTTCTTTATATAACAAGGAGGATGCTTGGCATTAGATTTTTGATAAGCCTGGGTCCTTTTCGGTTGCCAGTCTAAAGTCACAGATTCTTCAGGTTACATGCTCGACTCCAGACTTCAAATTTCCACGGGACAACTGGGTTCCCTTAACGGTAAATGTTGTGGGTTGGAGGGCTAAAATGGAACGGTAGCCCACCCTCATGTCTCTACCATCTCGGGGTAAATAGGCTATGTTCCATTTTTGTGAAGAATATAATGAAAGGGCTAAGCATTTAATGATCTCTTGTGGGTTATCACAGTCCCTATAGGGAAGGCATACCATCCTATAGAACTAAGAGCCCTTTGGTGGTTCATATTTAATCTGCAGTGTCTTCATGAATAAGTATACGTAACATAATTCTGTTTGGTGGCTGTAAGTGTACTTTTGCTAGTCTCTTGCTAGACTATTAATAAAAAAATAGTTGGCTGTTAAAAAAATAATACGTCCACCTTCGCACACATATCGCTCACTGGTTGCAGATTCTCCAATATCCAATTGAAATGTTCCTTCGATTCTGCGTCCTTCGATATACTTTCCCCTTCCCCATCGTCCCTAAGATTTTTGATTTGCATCTCTATTCCATCATTATCACTTTCTTCAATAAAATTATCTTCATCTTCCATGAAACTTGGAACCTAATGATCCCATTCTTGTTGTACCCATATATCATATAACTTCCCTCTCCATTCTATCTTTGCTTTATCATTAATAAGTATGTCCATGATTAACCAATATATAAGCAAAACCATAGCTTGCATTGTCATCCTTCTGACCCCATCATGATTTTTTCCATTAGATCTTGCAATGTTATTGTTAGTGACTTCATCCCGAATTTGAATCGGAACCCCATAGGAGTGTTCCTTCTCTTCCATGCTCATGCCTTACATCCTTATTCCAGTGTATTTGGGCTTGCTATGCTTGTTAATGCTCTTACCACTGCTAACTTATGGGTTGATGCATTCACTTTGGCTACATACATCATTAACCTTCTTCCAACATCCTTGCTCTCCAAAAGTCTCCATATGAACTTTATTCAATCAAGTAGTGTTTGGTTTGTATCAATGACATCATAGTAATTTGGATTTGCTGTTTGAGGGCGCTTCTGGAGCAGCTGGTAAGATTGTTGCTTTGAGATCTTTTGGTCATGGGCACAAGTCGTGCGAAGCATCCCTTTGCACAAAAGTCGTGGGAGACCTTTTGGTCATGGGCCTACCTAGACCCTGTGCAAAGCGCGAGGCTGAGAGCTATGTCAAGCACCGGGTAAGTGGAAATTTGAGGTTATGGATAAATGTTTTGAATGATTCTCCTCACAAAGAATTAGCATATATAGAAGATTTGGGTGAAGTGAGACACTTGGTCATTGAGTTTCTCTAAACAGATCAAGTAATGGTATTTTACATATTTACAGAGGAAATATGCTTTGGAAAATGTTAATGAGGCGGGGTTAATTAATAGAGGAAAAATCCTTAACCACATACTCCAATCATATTCAGGTGAAGAACATGTATAGAAAGATGATTAGTAAGATGCTATTATGAGTCCTGAGTCCTGACTTGTCTTTCTCTGCTTAGAAAGTAATTTATCAAACAGCCACGCAATGTTGCTGTTGTTTACACTGTTGATTGCACTTACTCGCGTAAAACATTTGATTCATCATAATTTTATGTGATTATTAGAAAGATCTGGTGGCGGATTGTTTCTACATACTTTTTAGTATTCACTATGATAATCGGTTGCCTCGTTTTATTTCTTGTGTTGCTAGTGTTGGATTATGTACGGGTTCGGTTACGTCACGTAGCCAACCGAGCTATGACCCGTAAGAGTTACACCTTGGGTAACAAATATTAAGTCCACTTAATTTGATTAACTGGCGCTTACGAACTATATCGGGTTTTAATAATTTATAATTGTTATAAATTATTTAGTATTAATATTAATTTATTAATGAAAAATAAATAAATAAAGGAAAAGTGATGGAGGTGTTTGGATCAAGAGGTGGAGTTAGTGCTCAATTATTGCTTACTATTATATACGTTGCTTTTGCTTTTGAAAAGAAAAGAGCATAATATGTAGTGGAGCATAATATGTAGTAATGATGATACAACTTGCATAAAAAAAAACAGACATCTATCCTTCATCTTAAAAACTCTCCGAAGTTGAGATTCCTTCTTGAACCAAAAACGATCTAGAGGTGCTCTCATTTTTGTTCTTCTTCTGCTTTGACTTTTCAAAGAGAAACTTAATGGTTTTTCCTTGATCTTCACAAAGAACTGTGCTAGCTTTGATTTTTCTTTCAACTTCCAACAACTGATATATTTGATTGCAGCCGTGGATCACGCCTCTTAGAGCCGTAACCACTGTGTTCCAATTTAGTGTTCGTTGATTCTAGCGTTCATTCGTTGTCCCTTGGTGTCTCAAACGGTTAATTATTAACCACAAAGGTATATTATATCTCATCAGTAGGATATTTATATTCTGTATTTGCATTGGTTGTAACCCAGATCCTGTCGGGTTCATTCTGGTATTTTATTATTACTCTGTTGCGTTAAATGTTATTAATCTGATTAATAATTATCAAAACTGTTTTTGATAAATAAACCTAACGAAGATACCACTGAACCCAACAGTGGTATCAGAGCCAGGCTTACAACATGCAAATCAGATCCGGTCTGTTAACTGGTTATAGATCACAAACTTTAAAATTATTTGAAGTTTCTGATTTATATTATTTTGGGCAACTTGTTTATTTTGGTTAAATATTTATTAACCAAACGATTGCCCGTATTATTTTGATTGTGTTTTAATATGTAAATCTGGCTAGACCCTGTGGTTGAATGGTTGTGATGTGATTTGTTATTGTTAAAGTTTTTGGTTTTATGGTTTTTGGCCCATTTGATGGCTCAAAGTTGTAATAGATTAGAGTTTTCTTTTATTTTGTATTTCTTTTGTAAATATTGTAATATTTTGAAGACCCGAAGTCAAAACTGGAAGCAGGACAAATCAAGGAGTCAGTGGGAGCCATCAAGACAACTAGATGCACTTAGGTCCATCCTTGTGGTTGTTTTGTGTTTTCACCCGTGACCTAGCTTGATCTCGCTATTTGGCTCTAGCGAGATCAAACAATCATAGCCATTAGATTTACATATTACTTTGCTATTATGGTTGCTTTATTTTATATCACCCAACCTAATATCAAACTAATTTAAAAAAAAAAAATTTACAATCAAAATAAATAACAAGTTTTAAACTTATTTTTACGACTTGTTAAATTATTAAAACAAATTGTTTGTTTTAAATGGGATAATCGAATAAGTTTTCAAATTCAAAATTAGTTTGAATTTCAAAACTTAAAACTTGATAATTTTGAAATTAAAATTAATTATCCTTTTAAAAAGATAACTAGATAAGTTTTCAAATTTAAAATTAGTTTAAATTTTAAAACTTAAATCTTAATAATTTAAAATTATCAACTTAAATCGGTTGTCTATCTCGCGATGAACCTAGTTTTAATAGGGTATTAAAATCTGGTGTCCCGAGAGCTGAAAGGGTTCGTCATTTATTATCACGAACTATATATTGTAAAACTAAATTTTACGACGCACGTATAACTTAATTATACGTTGTGTTTGACCCTATTCGGTAAACACTAAAATTGGATCCCATAGATAAAAATCAATAGTCTATGCCACCCTAAAATAAGGAACACTTGGAACATTAAGCGAAACATCAGTGTTTGGAGCCACAGCACCGCAATTGATGTGTAGTTTATTCTTCCAAGGTGTAAGGGTTTTGTTGACACATCCGGCCCTTTCACAAGTAACTGTTTTAGGATGACTATTACTTTCCACTCTAGTTACGTGCCACAGCTGTCTAGAGAGAAAAGTGGGCATAGATGAGGCTAAACGTATTAATGCATTGACAAATGTTGTCGTTGCAGCTTCATACACGAGAGTTGTGCAATTTTCACAATTGATAAATATTGTCAGTCTGCCTAATCATTTACTAATGTTGCGTGCCCCAGCTGCCTTTAGTGACTGACCAAGCCAGATTCTCATTCCTTATTTAAAATTACTGTAAATGGGTCATTAATTAAAATAAGGAAACAATACATCGAAAATACTAATTAATTTATTTTGCTTATAGATGTCTTCAGAAACCAACAACTCCTTCATTATCAAGTCTATTTTTGAGAAAGAGAAACTTGATAACACCAACTTTCTCGCATGGCACCGCAATCTGAGATTGGTTCTCAAGATGGCGAAAAAGCTCTATGCTATAGATAGCGCTGTTCCCAACGAGCCTGAAAACAATACGGCCGCAGCCCGTAGAACTTGGGAAAAATTTAAGGAGGATGCCGATGAGGTAGCCTGCCTTATGCTAGCCACCATGTCTCCTGATCTCCAGAAGAACATGGAGGACATGGCTGCATTTGACATGATTGAGCAACTTAAGGGCATGTTTCAGAAACAGGCCCGACAAGAGCGCTATGATACCATGAAGCAGCTTATATCCTGCAAAATGCAAGTAGGCTCGCCTGTTAGTGCCCATGTGCTTAAAATGAAAGGGTACATCGACCAAATGGCCAAACTTGGTTATCCTATGCAAGATGAAATGGCAGTAGACTTCATTTTGAACTCCTTGCCTAGTTCTTACGACCAGTTCATAATGAACTTTAATATGAATGCATGGGTTAAGAGTGTAGCTGAACTACACGGTATGCTCAAAACTGCTGAGCAAAACATACCAGGTAAAGCCAGTCAAATGTTGATGGTCCGATCTACTGGTGTTAGGAAACCAAACCCCAAGAAAAAAACTTATAACAATAAGGGTAAAGGTAAAGTTGTTGCTGCCAAGCCTGCCACCAACAACAAACAGCTGGCTAAAAACAAAGCAGCGCCCCCTTCTGAGGAGCGACACTGTTTTGAATGCAATAAGATGGGACACTGGAGACGTAACTGTCCTGACTATCTAGCCAAGCTGAAGGTGAAGAAGGCCAATGGTGAAGGCTCTTCTTCAGGTATTCTGATTTATGTTATTGAACTTTTCACTGTTTCCAGCAACACATGGGTATTTGATACTAGATGTGGTTACCACATCATTAATGTCTTGCAGGAGCCTGAAAAGTGGAAGAAACTGAAACAAGGCGACATGGAGCTCATCGTTGGTGATGGGAAAAGAGTACCGGTTCTAGCAACTGGAACATATCATCTTTCTTGTCCATCTGGTCTTGTAATTACTTTAAATAATTGTTTGTTTGCTCCTGGTTTAACCAGAAACATTATTTCAGTTTCTTTATTGTTTGAACAAGGATTCAAGTATGTTTTAATGATGCTGTTATTTCTGCCTACTTGAATGATATCTTTTATTTTGAGGCTAAACCTCGAAGTGGTATTTATGAGATTGATATTCAAACAAACAATAATGTATATAATCTTTCTAAATGTATCAAATCTAGAATTAACGATACGTTTCTATGGCATTGTAGACTTGGCCACATAAGCAAGGCCCGTGTGAAAAGGCTTCAGTCCGAAGGGATTCTTGAATCCACAGGACATGAATCTTTTGATGAATGCGAATCTTGCTTAGCTGGCAAACTCACAAAGGATCCTTTCACCCATGTTGGTGAACGGGCCAAGGATCTGTTAGCACTTATACACTCTGATGTATGTGGTCCTTTCAGAACCATGTCTAGAAATCACGAAAGATACTTTGTTACATTTATTGACGATTATAGTCGATACGCCTATGTCTACCTTATGAAGCAAGACATGAAACCTTTGAAAAGTTCAAAGAGTTTCAGAACGAAGTAGAAAACCAACTTGATAAGACTATCAAAGTACTTCGATCAGATCGTGGTGGAGAATAACTAAGCCAAGAGTTCATTGATCATCTAAAGGAATGTGGAATTGTTTCACAGTTCACTCCACCCGGCACACCCCAACTTAATGGCGTGAGTGAGAGGAGAAATCGAACCCTACTTAATATGGTTCGATCGATGATGTGTAGAACTAACTTACCTCACTCCTTTTGGAGTTATGCTCTTATGACCGCCGCCCGCCTTGTCAATTTGGCCCCGACTAAGAAGGTAGATAAAACTCCATATGAGATATGGCATGGGTATAAACCCAATTTGTCTTACCTTAGAGTATGGGGATGTGATGCTTATGTCACTAGCGAGTCTAATGACAAGCTAAATCCTCGAGGCGAAAAAGCTATTTTCGTTGGATACTATAATAGAAGCGGGTATTACTTTTACCATCCTGATGCAAATATGATTTCCATCAAAAGGAAGGCACATTTCCTCGAGAAAGAGTTTCTTGATCGAGGAACTGGAAGTAATATTGTGGATCTTGAAGAAATTCGAGAACCACAAACAAACGCTGAAGTAGTCGGTGCGTCTGAACAACAAGAAATTGTTACTGATTCAGATATAAACACAAGCGTTCGCAGAAGTAGCAGAACTCGCAAAGAACCTGACAGATATCTTTGGAATCTAGAGGGTCCTGAGGTTCTGGTAGTAGCTGATTCTGGTGATGAACCTACTAACTACAAATCTGCTATCTCAGATCCGGAATCTGCGAAATGGCTAGATGCCATGAACGCCGAGATGCAATCCATGCGAGACAATCAAGTCTGGGACTTGGTTGAGCTACCTCCCGGTTCACGGGCTGTAGGGAGCAAGTGGCTTTTCAAGAGAAAAACCGACATGCATGGAAATGTACACACCTATAAAGCACGGCTAGTTGCGAAAGGTTTCACTCAAACTCAAGGTGTTGACTATGATGAAACTTTCTCACCCGTTGCTATGATCAAATCGATTAGGATATTGCTTGCCATAGCCGCGTACTATGATTACGAGATATGGCAAATGGATGTCAAAACCGCTTTTCTAAATGGACATCTCTCTGAAGATGTCTATATGGTTCAGCCTGATGGTTTTGTCGATCCACAATATCCAAATAAGGTGTGCAAACTGAATAAGTCTATTTATGGACTTAAACAGGCATCCCGTAGCTGGAATCTTCATTTTGATCAGAGAATCGTCGAATTCGGTTTGTCAAAAGTGAAGATGAGCCTTGTGTTTACAAAAAGGCTAGTGGGAGCACTATATCGTTCCTCATATTGTATGTGGATGATATACTGATCATTGGAAACAATATCTCAATGCTTAACGAAGTTAAAAAATGGTTGGGAGCTTGTTTCGCAATGAAAGATCTTGGAGAAGCTGCTTACATTCTAGGAATAAAGATCTATAGGGATAGATCTAAGCGACTTCTAGGGCTTAGTCAAAGCACATACATAGACAAAATGATGACACGCTTTAAGATGGAAAACTCCAAGAAAGGAGGTGTTCCAATGACTAAAGGTACCGTGTTGAACAAATCGCAATCTCCTTCAACAGACATTGATATTAAGCGAATGGAAAAGGTTCCATATGCTTCAGCGATTGGTTCCATCATGTATGCTATGCTGTGCACTAGACCTGACGTCTCGTATGCTTTGAGCATTACTAGCCGTTATCAGCAAAACCCTGGTTTTGCCCATTGGACTGCAGTTAAGAACATTCTGAAGTACTTGAGAAGGACTAAAGACATGTTTTTAATATATGGAGGAGTTGAAGAACAACTCACTGTAAGATGTTACACTGATGCTAGTTTTCAAACTAACCGAGACGACTCTCGCTCACAATCTGGTTTTGTATTCACACTCAATGGTGGAGCCATCTCTTGGAAAAGTTCCAAGCAAAGTGTGGTGGCAGATTCTACTACTGAATCTGAATACATTGCAGCATCTGATGCTGCAAAGGAAGCTGCTTGGATGAAGAAGTTCATAGCCGATCTCGATGTGGTTCCAAGTATTCAGCAACCAATCGAGATATTTTGTGATAACACAGGTGCTATTGCTCAAGCCAAAGAGCCCAGATCTCATCACAGGGCCAAGCACATTCAGAGGAAGTTTCATTATATACGGGACATAGTGAAACAGGGAGACATCGTGATAAGAAAAATCGACACAGATCAAAACCTAGCAGACCCGTTTACTAAGCCCATGACTCAGAACAAGCATGATCTGCATAGAAATGCGATCGGGCTTAGATTAGCTAGTGATATGTTTTGATTTAGTATTTGGATGTATGAACTTTTGGACAGTTATACTTTTGAATTCATTTTGATCTACTGATATAGATACAATTATGAATCCTATAACTGTGTTCAATTTTAATACGTTTAATCCATGGATATTGTATTCTAAATTATCCATAGTCGGTCAGACTTGTGGGAACAATTCTGAATAAAGACTATTCTGAATTTAGACTCAAGGAGTTGACTTCTAAATTCACAGACCTCATTATGAATGACGTTGGATGTAACTCGCCACAAACCATCTTCATTATAAGATGCTTTGATATTGGTATACTCATTTAGTATCCTATGACCTGAGATGCATACTAGAACTTCTTTTTACCGAGGGTTATTCTTTGATCACTGTCAACCGCTGTCGCGTAACTGCCAGTCATAAAGGCTTTGGTTGGGAATAATTCTGAAGTTCAGTGGGAGTTGTATGTAGTCAATAAGGGATTCTGTACTCTTACATTATATGTAGCAGTTAGACATCGTGGCGCCCTCGTTGATTCAAACTGGTGAAGTGTGAGGCCTCACCCAAACTGACTGTGTGTTTGATTGGACCATTTTGAATCTGGATCGAGAACTATAATGATTGAGTCCTATATGAGAATTAATCTCAATGACTCAATTGATGTCTTTTACAGAAAGGATAAATGACTATGATCACCATAAGTTTATTGTCTTGTTATAGTAAAATGATACTAGAAGAAGATGTTTGGTTAATGACTTAAAGTGTCATACCTTGTTGGGGGCAACCATGTGCAGCTAGAGCACCGCTGACTGTCTACGTGGATTTTAACCGAATGCCGTCCAAGTGGGAGCTTGTTGGATTATGTACGGGTTCGGTTACGTCACGTAGCCAACCGAGCTATGACCCGTAAGAGTTACACCTTGGGCAACAAATATTAAGTCCACTTAATTTGATTAACTGGCGCTTACGAACTATATCGGGTTTTAATAATTTATAATTGTTATAAATTATTTAGTATTAATATTAATTTATTAATGAAAAATAAATAAATAAAGGAAAAGTGATGGAGGTGTTTGGATCAAAAGGTGGAGTTAGTGCTCAATTATTGCTTACTATTATATACGTTGCTTTTGCTTTTGAAAAGAAAAGAGCATAATATGTAGTGGAGCATAATATGTAGTAATGATGATACAACTTGCATAAAAAAAAAAACAGACATCTATCCTTCATCTTAAAAACTCTCCGAAGTTGAGATTCCTTCTTGAACCAAAAACGATCTAGAGGTGCTCTCATTTTTGTTCTTCTTCTGCTTTGACTTTTCAAAGAGAAACTTAATGGTTTTTCCTTGATCTTCACAAAGAAGAACTGTGCTAGCTTTGATTTTTCTTTCAACTTCTAACAACCGATATATTTGATTGCAACCGTGGATCACGCCTCTTAGAGCCGCAACCACTGTATTCCAATTTAGTGTTCGTTGATTCTAGCGTTCATTCGTTGTCCCTTGGTGTCTCAAACGGTTAATTATTAACCACAAAGGTATATTATATCTCATCAGTAGGATATTTATATTCTGTATTTGCATTGGTTGTAACCCAGATCCTGTCGGGTTCATTCTGGTATTTTATTATTACTCTGCTGCGTTAAATGTTATTAATCTGATTAATAATTATCAAAACTGTTTTTGATAAATAAACCTAACGAAGATACCACTGAACCCAACAGCTAGCTGGTGTCAGCAGCTTGCTTTCTGTAATCGGGATTTCCCTTGATGTAATTATGCACACTGCAATTATTCGGGCTGTTTTTTCTCAGTGTCCCTTGCGAATGCTGTTGTTATTTGTGAACTTCTATGGTTATTTTAGTGTTGAGGAAGATGTATCTGGGTCGGAAGACTTGTTAAGGAGATGGGTCTTCAAGATTATGCACTCGTTCTACTGTTTTAATCAGGGGTCAAACTCAAGTTGGTTTGATGATCTTTCTTGGTTCAAAAATCGGGATGGCATTTATCGAGGGTTTGTTTGAGCATCGTGTGAAAACTTTGAGTTAAGGAGATGGGTCTTCAAGAATATGGGAAGGACCACTGTAGGTGGTAATGTATAGCTTCATGCTGTTTTTGGTTTCATGATGAGTGGTTTCTTACTTCAGTTGCAAGTCTTACAGTTGGAAAACGCCTCTAATATTGAGTGTCAATCGGTTTTAGAGGCTATAGCAGCTTCACCTGTAGCTTCAGATGTTCAATAATAAAAGAGATTAGTAGTTTGTTTGAATATGTGAGACGCGCCTCAAAAGGATATAAAACTCATAGATTTATGCACTCGTTCTTGGAGGTGGATGAAGATGTGCAGCATTCAATTGTTTGAAAGCTTGGTAACTTCAATCTTTGATGAAAAAGTTTTCATTTTGGGAGATTTTTTGTTCTTTTAATTTCAACCTACAGTTAGATATGTCCTTTTCTGACTTGTGACATACTCAGATTTTTTTTGAACTTCATGTACAATCTGTTGCAGACTTGAGTTTATAAATTAATATAAAGAAAGATGATCAACATTATGGTCAATGGCTATGGTACATTGTCTTGTAACTTTTGTTCTGAAACTACATTAGCTTTTACGGATTCAGATTGGTCTAATAATTGATGTTGTTAAGCTTTGATTTGAGAACAAAGAATTATTAACTTGTATTGATTCATATTGCACGCTTATGACTGGTATGTGACTACGTATTTGATTTGTCTCAATGATTGAATGTTTATCTCTGTTCTTCCTACAAATACTCGCTTTAAGACTCTATCCCTCTAGCCTCTACAAAATCCTCATGACTAGTTTGTCCTCCGAGATCGTCCGTCATAAACTTTACAGTTCTTGAAATATTAGTGGTTATAACATTCAGTTAGTAGCTTAAGACTTCTTCAAGTTTGTATGGTCTTGAGTATGACAAACCGTAGTCTTTTTGTTGAACCTGAACCTACTACCATTCACATGATGTTTAGCATAACAATCTCTTGTTCTTAGCCATTTCGCCAGCTATCAGTCCAGATGGACATTAATGTGTCAAATACTATTAGAAAAGTTACTCTATATTATACAAATTATCTACTTTTGGATTGAAAACATAATGAGGTTTTATGATTAGAAAATAGTTTGTGCAACTTTTGAACCCATTACAAATCTTTTGGAATATTATTAGAGTGAGACAGTGAGTTACCATAAATCTGTCTCACCTAACATCATCATATTATTCTCACCCTATACGCAGTCGGCAAATGAATTTTATGATGTATTAGTTAAAACCCGAACAGCTCAATTCAGACTTTAGAAATGATTTAAAAAACAATAAATCCACGCCAATATGGGACCTTTCATCATGTGTGTAGAGTTGTAAATGAGCCGAGTGGAGCATGTTTGAAAACTCAAGCTACGCTTGTAAGTAATTTTTCTAGCTCTAATCCGAATTGCCTATGGTACATGACTGGAAACTACAAAAACAGTTTGATCAAAGCATCTTATCACATATCGATTTGCAGAGTCGATGCATATCAAACTTGACGAGAAACCACATGAACTATTCAATTAAAGGTTCTCGTCAATCATCATAAATCAAATCAAGCATTAGCCTAAAAAATAAACCTTCAAGCAAAAACAACTTTAATTTGATATAAACCCACAAATCAAAGTGTGTAATATTACCTAAAACTAAAGACAAAAAATACTGAACTAAAGACTTGTGCAGAGGCCGCGCGAACGCAGGCCTCCACTGCCACAAATTATGACGTAGGCTCGACCACTTGGGCCGACCTTAGGCGGGCACCCCTCCTAAGTGCAATGGAGGTCACCAACCTAGGCCATGGACCTTCTTGATCATCTATTGACCTCGTCCAGGTAAGTATGTTTTCCAGTGCCTTCTCTTACTATTTATATAACACTCTTGGCTACCTAAACTTTCTTAATCTAACAATGTGGGACTCTGGACTAATGAACCATCTCTTTTTCTTTGTATTCCTTGTTTTCCACCCTAACTAATATATGAACGCAAATTATAGAATCAAAATATGATTTTACGGGAAGCAAGTTTTCTAAAGCAACATTGATATTGCAGTACTATATACGATTATATAAACTAATAGCTTCTTCAATAAGAGGCTTCAAAACCTGCTCCACATCAGCACCTGCTCACCCTGCCCAGGCCTTGCATTTCTCAGTCAAACGGGTTCAGAAAACACCTCTTAAATGCATTGTGTCTCTCCTCACTTCACTCACAAAGCACATTCTTGTGTGTGTTACAGTTTTTAGATGCCTGAATGATCAGTTTTGGAGGCTATAACAGCTTCACTTGTAGCAGTAACAGAAGAAATTAGTAAATTGTATGATTATGTGACATGCACATCAACCGGATAGTCGGATACCAAATTTGAAGATTTATGCACTCCTTTGTAGAGGTGATGAAGATGTGCGGCATTTGATGATTCGAAAGCTTGGCAACTTCAATCTTTGATGAAACTGTTTCCATTTGGGAGATTTTTTGTTCGTTGGTTTTGTTTGGAACTAGAGTTAGATATGTAGTTTCTTTGATTGTTGAGATATACTCATAGTTGTTTTGAACTTCATATAAATTCTGTTGGAGACTTGAGTTCATCATGTAATAAAAAGAAAGATGATTTATTAAGGGGCCTACTAAAGAGACGCCCTCCAGGATATCTAGACGCCCTGCTTACGGGCCGTAAGGCCCTTCACGGGCCGTATGGTCTGTCGCAAGTCAAATCGGTCATTCAGAAACGTAATTCAAAAACGTAACGGCCCGTGAATATGATCACGATCGTATTTCTTTACGGCCTGTGAATTTCTTCACGGCCCGTATGGAATTCGTCTTACGGGTCGTGAACTTACTTACGGGTCCTAGTTTCACTTTTAATAATTTGACGAGATATATTAATCCTCGTTTTTCGTGTAATTTTGTATTTATTACGTTATTTGATATGACGTAATATTCCACGATAGTCGTGTAAATTTGTATTTATTACATTATTTGATATGACGTAATATTCCTCGATATTTGTGTTAATTATGTGACGAGATGCAATATTCCATTTCAACTACTATATAAACGTTAGTTTATAAATTCATTTCATAATTCAAATTTCTACGATATAAATTCATTTCATTTCAACTACTACATAAACGCAATATTCCATTTCAAGTACTATATAAACGTTAATATCTAACGTTACGATGTCTTTCTGGGATAGCAACTATTTATTCGGTTCGGAATCTAACTATTACCCTCAGGAGGGTTACGGTTATTACGATGAGGCTGCTTCAAACTATCTAGGACAGTTCGCGTCCAATTACGGCGGGAATGACGGCGGCGATGACGGGGGTGATAACGGTGGCGATAGCAGCGGGGATAATGACGGTTCTGGTTCCGGTAAAAAGGGTTTATACGACACGAATCAGGTTATAAGATATATCATATTTAATTTTACTTTCATTTTACTATCATTTAGTAATAACTAACTAAAAATATTAAATTGATTAGGTTTTCTCATCTCGTGAAGAATTAGTTGATTGGGCAACTAACGTGGGGCGAGATAATGGGTTCGTTATTGTCACCAAACGTTCAAAAAGAAATTCGAATGGTTTGGTGGTTAAAATTTGATTGAAATGCGATCGGGGTGGTGTATATAAGGGAGCATCCACTCTAAGAAAAAGTGGCACGAAAAAAACAAACTGTCAATTTGAATTGCAGGGTAAGTACCAGATGCAGAGAGATGGGTGGATTATAGTTGTTGTGGATGATACTCATAACCATGAACCTGCTGAACACCTGGAAGGACATGCATACGCAATAAGGCTCACCGAAAATGAGCTTTCTACTGTAAAGAATCTGACCGAGCAAAATATTGACCCTCGAAACATTCTAGGCACGTTGAGGGAACAAAATCCCAATAACGTGTCTGGGTTACGAACCGTATATAATGCTCGAGCAAAAATAAAAAAGTCCACCAGAATTGGTGAAACCCCAATGCAGGTTTTTTTTTCTATACTACAACAACATCAATATATTTACACCCCTCACATTGAGGAACCGACAAATACCGTCGACGGGGTTTTTTTATACATCCCACATCTCACACATTATGGCGTGCGTACCCACACGTGCTGATGATTGACACAACATACAAAACTAACTTGTATAAAATGCCTTTTGTTCAAATGGTTGGTGTGACATCCACCCTGAAATCTTTTTCTGTTGCTCACGCATTCATTGATTATAAGCGTGAAGCCAACTTCAGATGGGTGTTAGAGCAACTAAAAGCAACACTGGAAGATAAGTGTATGGAGCCCCGTGTTATACTAACCGACCGAGACCTCGCTCTGATGAATGCGTCAGAAGAAGTTTTTCCGAGTGCTGTTCGATTACTTTGCAGATGGCATATTTCGGAAAATATTGCTAAACATTGTAAGGCGAGTTTTTCAAATGAAGAGTGGGGTGCTTTTCAGCATGTGTGGTCGGTACTTATTAACTCTGAAACGGAGGACATATACGCTTATAATTACGACCGGCTTTATCGCAGATTGGTGTCCAACCATTCAAGTAAGTTTTCTAGTGTTATTCTTAAAAATATATGTATATTTACATAAAAATAAGTACATTTTTTTAATAGGAGTGCTGATGTACCTCAAAAATAACTGGTTGGACCCCTACAAAGAGAGATTTGTGTCGGCGTGGATAAATAGAAGTTATAACTTCGGTCAACACAACGAACCGAGTTGAGAGCCAACATTCGTTGTTGAAAAGTTACCTGAAAGCAACCAATAGCACCCTGGATAGATTTATTCCTTTCATTAATAATATCTTAGCTACCCAGGAAATTGCTATAAAAGAAAGTTTTACCAAAAGCAAAATCATGCTTATGGTGCAGCATAATCATGAAGTGCTTAAATTGCTGCGAGGTAACGTTTATATTGCGGCTTTGGATATGTTAGTCGGTGAGATTAACAGGATAAATTATCTAATTATATCCAAAGAATCATGTGGCTGCCATCTTTTTACCAGCTTTGGTCTTCCGTGTGCTTGTAAATTAAACAATTACTTTCAAACAGGTGAATGTTCTTTTACGTTTTTTATTTTTTCATGAAAACTTTTATTATATTTTATTTAATATATTATTTTATAGGTCAATGTATCCCGCTCGATGCCATTGATGTTTTTTGGAGGAAGCTAGATTTTTCACCCGCGTATATTGTACGGGAGGTTCAAGTAGATGTACATAAAGAGATGGAGATGGTGACAAAACATTTACTTGTCCAACCCGAAAATGTGAAAAGATCTTTGATTAATATTTTCAAATCTTACATTACTCCTTCAAAAACGGATAAAAAACCTCCTAAAGTCCAAACACATACACGGGGTCGTCCAAAAAAAGATAAGCAAAAAGAAACAATATTAGACCCCCCAGACATAGTTCATATGTTCAACCGAGAGAAAATTTTGAAGGTCCGCCAACATATTCAAGTTCGGTGGTGAAGTCAAAACAAGGGCCTTTGCAGCGCAGTCAATCCATGTCTTCGAAATCAAGAGCCAAAGATGGATTATCTCAACAGAGTTCCAAGTTTTCATATATCCCGGGCGACGAAGATAAAAACAATTTTTTCCCGTTTAACCGCTGGATTCCATCATTCTTTTTCCCGTATATTTCAGGTGCGGATGATGTTTTAGCGGACGGCAATTGTGGTTTTCGTGCTATAGCACTCGCACTGGGATATGGTGAAAATCACTGGCGTTTTATACGTACGGAACTTATATCTGAGTTGGATGAAAACAGACATAGGTACGCTGCGATGTTTCCTGATATAAACGAAATAAGGGAATCATTAAACTGGAACGGGTTAGGTGCGGCTCCACACAAAAATTGGATGACAGTGCCACCTGCTACAATCCTTATTGCTAACAGGTTTCGAGTGGTTATAATTTTATATCGATCGGCAACTCCGCTACTTTTTTCCCGTTCTGGTTATCTCCTCGTGATATCAGTGAACATCATATAATTTCAATTGCTTATGTTCAAGATTGCCATTTCATTAGAATTCGATTAGTGGGTGACTATCCAATGCCTGTTCCGAGAAAATATTGGCATTTGTACAAAACAGAAAACGCCAATGATTGGGAGGCTATATACGGAAGTCGAATTCAAAAATATCTTGAACTAAGGCCCGTAGACCCGGTTGAACATGTAGGTTTAGTATAGTTTACACATTTATCAATTCTTTCAATTCTTTATTTATTCAATTCTTTATTGTTGTTGAATTGTAAACATGTAATCGGAGGTCGTCGCCAAATTTGGCGGCAATCCCCATGGCCATGACGGTCTGTTGACCCAAAATCCGAGGCGGCGTGTCCGTAGTCTGCCTCGCAATTAGTGCGTCCGTAAACAACCCTAAGCGCGAGGCAATGACGGTGATGTACGAGCCGCAAACAATCGGGTTATCCATCTACAAAACAATCAAACAATAGGCATAATTATGAATCGCATAATAGATAATACTTATTTGTTAACAATTAGTAGAAATATTTTTTTACCTTGCCCTGAATGACGCTCAAAAAATAGGCGGCCATGCAGTGAGCTAGATTCACCCGTCTAGGTGAAAGCAAGGCCCTCAGAAAAAATAAGTCAAGGAGCGACACCTGCTCCATGCTCTAGTCTCTGCCGGCAATGGTGCCGGCAATGCACCGGTGTAGATACCGGTGCAAAGGATCCCTAATGGAGGTCGCCCTAATGGCGCCCTCCCACGGCTGGTCGGAAATGGTCGGCCACCATCCGACCAAAGGAGCCGGCTCCGACTGGACCTCGTCAGAATAAAAACGAGGATCCTCCGTCTCCTCGTGGGTGTAAAACCCAAGAGTCACCGCCCACTGGGCGAGGGTGAACTCGTACCTACCGGTCCCCAGCATAAATCGAACCGCTATGTGCTCGCGGGGGTCCTGATCCTCAGAGGCGGGAGTGAACTGAAACGTACACAAAAACTGCAACGTCAGCTCCCGGTAGCCCCTCCTCGATCCAAAATCAAACATCCGCCTCCACGGCGTCTCTCCGTCCAGCCCGATGATATCCTGGGCACGTGCTATGTCTCCGACCTCCTCTAGCACGTCCCAGTCGATGGTGTGTGTCCCCTTCAGGGGACGTCCAATCAGCTTCCACAGCTTTTGCCGTGGCTGTGTCTCCCTCGGAAAACGAAGATCAGTGTGTGGGTCCAGAAAGTCACCCTGACCCTCGGGCTCAGTCTCCGGACGTGTACGTTTGCGGGGCGGCATAATCTGCAAAAAAAAATAATAAATTCACCAGAAAAACAAAAGGGTTACGGCCCGTGAAGGTCTCTCACGGCCCGTAACCCACTGAAGTTTCAAAGGGTTACGGCCCGTAAAGGAGGGTCACGGCCCGTAACCCTTTGAAAATTCAAAAGGTTACGGCCCGTGACGACCCTTCACGGCCCGTAACCCCCAAAACATTTCAATTTTTCAGTTTTTTTAAATATAATTTTAATATATTTAAACGAAAAATACACAAAAATAAAATACGAATTTGAATACGTACCGTAGTAAGGAGTCGGCTGTATGAAAATGATGAAAATACGGAGGTCGTGACAAGTGATCAAAATAAAACTTTTTTAAGTCTATAAATTCAGCCGCTTGACACAAACAATTCACACAAATTTACTCAATACCCAAAACATGAGTGCTACAAGTGATCAAAATCCGTCGACGGATGAAGAGGAGGTGACTTTAGTAAGATCTTGTATCGAAAATTCAGGTACTATCCCGCCAAATTCAATATTTTGGAACCGGGTTTCAAATCGTTTTCATCAAATTCTCGAACGTGAAGAATATCGCACCACTCGTGAACTTAGCAACAAGTGGTCTGACTTGAGAAGGAAGGTCACGACATTTCACCAGCTCTACAAAGACGTTTACAACAATCGAAATATGTTATGGAATGATACGGATATTATGACAAGAACTCAAGAAAGATATCGGGAGAAATTTGGAATTTCCTTTAACCATTTTGCGGCTTGGATCTTTTATAAAGATCAAGAAGATTAAAAATTATGTGTTTTATTTTTGTGTGATAATAACGGTTTATCGTTTTTAAAAAAGTGTACTAATAAACGTTTATGTTTTAATAAAATATTTCATTACTGTTCTACATTACACGTCTAGAATACAGTTCGTCTGCCATAAATCTTCGGAATCTAAAGCAAGCATCCTGTAAGCTAACCTCTTGCCACTCTAAAGATCTATTTTGAACCAACCTACGCAATAACATACAAATTACAACTCCCGAATCTCGACCAATATGACCGGTGTTAGGGGGCCAAATGGTTTCACCCGATACCATCAGTTCTTCGATTTCTTCTTGTCCGGAGTGCTGCCAATATTGTATACGTGACAGAAAATGTAAAAAGTACGATTCGAATTGTACGAAAATCGTTCGCGCATTACGATGAATGCACCATGAATCATCACACGTATTTGGTCGGCATTCGTATGGAGAATATATACGAACTTGTAGTGAGTCCATAGAAATCTTAAAAAGATACCAATTTTCTTCGTCATCAGTCATTGGTACGTAAACCTACAAAACAATTTAATTCACGGTTATAAATTTATGATTTTTATTATAAAACATGAAAACAGTATTACCGTATTAACTTCCCATAACGCGGGATATAGACAGTCACTCCCGTCTCCATATTCGTTACCATTAACGGACCCCGAGTATATTAAGTTAAACCACTCAAATGGGAGAATCGTCCAACGATCACTACCCGGTAACTCTTCGGTTCTACGTATTTCTTCGTATCTCCATATTGTGAGTCTATTTGTCCACGCCCGAACATGCTATAAAACAACAACTTTTTAATTGTTAGAATTTTAAAATAAAATAAAATATATAAAAAAACTTTAAATCATACCTCTGTACCTAAAGACACGTTTCCGAGTAATTCACGCCAAAATTGTAACGGAATATCGGAATGACCCATGTAATACACTCTACATGTTTGGGAGTCACCGTTACGTATAAAGTGAATAATATTCTGAGACCAGTTCCTCCCGTTCTGCCAATTATGGTTATCTATTGGATCAGGAATACTTTCCACAATATCTCGTGAGTTTGAAGATGACTCATTTTGACGTCTTCTCCTACCTCCACGAGAAGACATTTTAACTATTTCGTTTCTCACTAACCATATAACAAGTCATATATATAACGGTTTATATAGAATCTTAAATCGAATCAAGGAATAATACGTCGCGTCACATAATTATAAAATTTAAAAGTGCTCGCAAAACGAGGAAAGTAAATTCTCAGAAGGACAACTACGGCCCGTGAAGGTTCTCACGGGCCGTTATTGAGGTAGTTAACGGGCCGTGTGTGCGGACGTTTACGGGCCGTTTGTTCCTACACGGGCCGTGATTAAATGCAGTTGTGAGAATTAAATTTCGAACCCCTCACGGCCCGTAAGGCCCTTCACGGGCCGTGAAAAAAGTCAAAGGGCGTTTCTTTAACACCTGACAGGGTGTCTGATTAGTTGAAGCCTTATTAAACCAGCTGAGAAAAAATCTAACAAATCTAGAAGATATTTGTAATTTAAATAACTAGTTTAAATTAAAAAGATATTTGTTCAAGTATTAGATGAGAAAAAATCTAGCAAATCTAGAATCTCAAATGAAATCGGTTTCATATTAATTAGAAAAATAATATTCACTTTTATAATTTAAATATTTACAGATTTTAAAATTTTTAAAATTATTATTATAAACATAACTGGTTTTAACTCCCGCGCGTTGTCGCGTGATCGTACGTGATGTGATAAAATATATACCATTATATATCCGAGTCGCTTTCAAGTTAAATGTATGCCGAAACGTAGAGTAACTGAAATTTATATCGTTCAATGAAAACATATTAGATTTGACCAAACTCTTTTTCAAATAAAATTTATATTAACATGTAGACCAAGTCAAAACTACATAAAAAAACGTATGTTGTGACGTCGTATTCCGCATGATTAGGTATAGATTACAATCGTTCTGACTTTTTTTCAAACTATATAGAATAACTTAAAATTTATACAGACGAATGAAAACGTATCATATGATTTATATTTGACTCGACACGTTTTCAAACAAAACTTACGTGAAACGTAGAACAACTTAAAACGTACTAAAAAATAAACACCGAAACGTTTTATAGTTGACCCTGATATTTTATAACCTGTTTAAATTTATATAAAAATCATTTCATGTAATTTATCAAAAATTCCTTTTGTAACTAAAATTAAACAAAGGAAAATTACAAATTCTTATGAATTGAGTAAAATCCTAAATTTATTGTGTGTCGGTAAATAATAAAAGACTTTGAATAGAGTTGAGGAAAAAAATAAAAAAAAATAATTTAATAAAGGAGACCTATGACCTATTGTGTCAGTTTTTACAATAACTAAAGGGACCTACTAAAGAGACGCCCTGAGGGATAAATAGACGCCCTGGGGGATAAAGAGACGCCCTGGGGGATAAAGAGACGCCCTCCTTACGGGCCGTAAGGCCCTTCACGGGCCGTATTGACTGTCGGGCAGTCAAATCAGTCATTCAAAAACGTAACGGCCCGTGAAGGAGTTCACGGTCTGAATTTTTCACGGCCCGTTAAGCATTTCACGGCCCGTTAGACCTTTCACTTACGGGCCGTGAACTGCTTTACGGGCCCTATTTTCACCTTTAATAATTTGATGAGATATATTATTCCTCGTTTTTCGTGTAATTTTGTATTTATTACGTTATTTGATATGACGTAATATTCCTCGATAGTCGTGTAATTTTGTATTTATTACGTTATTTGATATGACGTAATATTCCTCGATATTCGTGTTAATTATGTGACGCGATGCAATATTCCATGTGAACTACTATATAAACGTTAGTTTATAAATTCAATAATTCAAATTTCTACGATAAGTTTGAAATAATATTTAACGTTACGATGTCTTTCTGGGGTAGCAACTATTTATTCGGTTCGGAATCTAACTATTACCCTAAGGAGGGTTACGGTTATGTAACATCCGGTTTCTAAATCTGGACTTGTAAAATATATTATAGTTATGATTAATTAACTAAGTTGAGTTTGTTTGATTGTTCAAGTATTCAGCCGCATGACTTGTATGCGAATGAACTTTAGTCGCATTCCTTTTGTGCGATTGAGGCTCAGTCGTACGAATGGTAGGAGCATGAGCTTCATTCGCACGATTCAGTCGTGCGAATGGTTCAATCGTGCGACTGAAGGAGAGGCGATTAAGTTGAGTGTATGGATAAGTGGGGCGGTGCAGGGGTTTCAAGGGCAGATCTTTATCTGCACCTATTCTGTTTTCTTGTCCCCTTCACACCCAAAACCCTGTTCTCACGAAATTGATTAGGCGAAGCTCCGTTTTGGTAAGTTTTGAACATCACGGATTAATCCGGAGATGTTATATGCTGTGTGTATGATTGAATTTGATCCAATAACCTGTTTAAATCAGTAAATTGGTCTGGTTCATTTCTGAATTTAAAATCCAGGAATTCAAATCTAAGTTTTGTGAAGTTTTGATGAAATAATGGTCCGAAACCATTGTAAACGATGTGTATAGGATCTGTTTTGAATATGGTATGATTTGGATGGTTAAAACTCAAATTTTGAGTAAGTTTGGATAAAAAACGTCAAGAACACAGCTGCTGATTCGTTTCAGGCGAATGGGCTCAATCGCATGACTCAATCGCACGAATGAAAGTCTAGTCGGGTGACTAAGTGCGAATGGAGGTTCAGTCGTGCGGTTGGAACTCAGTCGCCTGGTTAGAAGGCCGAATGAAGACGAGTGAACACTGGATACGAATGAAAACTCAATCGTGCGAATGAACGGTTAGTCGTACGACTGAAGGTTCAGTCGCATGGTTCATTCGCATAGGTCCAGTCGCATGATTGCTCATTCGCATAAGTGTTCAATCGCATGAGGGCCCTGTTTGAGAATAAGTTTACTGAATCAGGGTTTATTGCTTTAGATATACCTTGATTAGAGGAAGGACTAGTTACCTTGTGTACGTGGATTGTGTAGACTGTGGAGAGGAAATTGATAAGGTGAGTTCTAAGCCCTTTTCAAATGTTTGGTTTTAACATTCGGGCTAGCACACATAACAACGATAAATGAATTGAATGTTTTAGTACCAGAATTGTGATAGTAATGATGAATATGTTTCTAACAGTTTGTAAAGCTGTTAGAGGGAAAGTAGGGTAATAAATGATTACCTGAACATTGTTAATCATTACATGATGGTAATGATTGCAATGGGTCAGGTAGAGTGTAAAAGATAGTCATCTGAACATTGTTAATCATTACGTGATGGTAATGATTCCAATGGGTCAGATAGGGTGTGATGATTAATGAAAATATGCTAAAACCGGTGCTAAAGGAAAGAATGTGTGAAGTGTAAATGAATGTGGTAATATTGGCAATAAATAAAAGAAATGTTTTTGAAATAGTAATGTGATGTAAATCTCAATAGGCCAGTTAGGGTAAGATGCCTGGGTGTGAAACTGTACAGTTTGATAGGAGTGATGACGATCACTCAGTTTTGTGAACATCTTGTGGTGACGACCCTAGATGATTAATTGGCATCCTACTGGATGAGAGATAGTAACCGGTAGTTGCTAGATGTGGGCAACCGATGTTACTGAGTATGAGAAACTGGTAGTTGCTGGATGTGGGCAACCGATGTTTCTGGGTGTAGTAACTGGTAGTTGCTGGATGTGGGCAACCGACGTTACTGGGTATGGGGAACTGGTAGTTGCTAGATGTGGGCAACCGACATTCGATGGGACAGGTCCAGTGGGACAGAATAATGATAAAAGTTGAATTTATAATATTGCCAATAAAAACATAGCTCTGTGTGTGTGAAAATGTTGTTAATGTTTTAATGAAAATTAGAACTCACCAGTTTATCTGATGTTTTGAGTGTGTTGTGTGTGCTAGGTAAGGAGGGATCCTCTGATAATAAAGGAAAGCAAGTATGAGCTGATGAGGACGCTATCCTGGAGCAACTGCTGGCATAGGATTTAGGGCTTGTTAATAATGTAAATAGGGCAATGTATAATTAAATACAATCATATGTAAAATGTTTTAAAAAAATGTTGGGTTAATATATATATTAGTGTTTAAAGTCTTCCGCTGTAAATAGAAAGCTCTGATTTGTGTTTAAAATATTAATCCAACTGCGTGACGTGCCTCCGGTGCCCTGCCGGGCTTAGGGCGTCACAGGTTGGTATCAGAGCAGTAGTTAAAGGGATCTAGTGTTATAATAACTAGACTTTAACTAGAAAATAGATATGCCAGCAGGGATAGCTAGATAGAATAGTTTATTAAAACAAGAGAAGGTGATGGGACTATCATGAGAAGGAATAACGAGAATAGTAAAAGTAAAGTAAACAATTAATAGTACTTGGCCAACATTATTAATAATTTATTTTACTATTAGTATTCTGGTTATATACTTACATGCGAGTACCAAATAATCCCGATCTTGTTTTAATAGGTTATGGCTGATAGGGAGAGTGAAAGAATGCAAGGTGGAACCTCGGAATGAAATGTTGATGAGAGCACCAAGGTGCTTAGTATGACGAGGCGGCAATTCCGTGATGCAATTGCTGAGGAGGTTCGTAAAGCCTTGAATGCAGCTAGACCTGATGAAAGTAGGAATGTTGATAAAGCTGAGGGGTCTAGTGAGAAAAAAGGAGTTACATATAGTTAGTTTAAAGAGTGTAATCCTCCACGATTTTCTGGGGCTATGGATGTGGTAGCCACTTATAAATGGCTTCGTGAAATGGAAGCCGTGATCAAGTTGAGTGAGTGTAGTGATAGGGTTTTAACATGTTTATCAAAGCTCATATAACCTTGTTATATGAAAAACGCAGCGGATTTATATTTTAAAACATGTTATTAAGTTAGTTGTTAAATCTATTTTAACAAAGAACCCCAAGCCATGGATCATTATACACAATACATACAAATGAAAGAACACTAGATAGTTAAGAATCTACAACCTTTGTAGCTTCCTAAATCCGAAATTATGAAGTGAGGATGATGTTGTTTGTGGCTGAAACTTCAAGCAAGAAGTCCTCAAGAGGTTGTACCCAAAGCTTCTTCAAACACCCTTGATTGCTAGGAATCCCTTGACACCAATTTTCAGCAATCAAAACCCCTTTTGAAAGCTGAAATATTTCTGCTCTTCTTCTTCTTCAAAACCGTGAGATAGAGAGAGAATTTTTTGAGAGGAGAGAGCTTATTGAATGCAAGAGAGAATATTGAATGTCTTGGTCAATGTTAGCATGCTTAAGTTGTCTATTTACAAGACAAAGAGAATGGAATCAAAATGCCCTTGGGCGGCCGATTCATTCAAGGCAAAGGGTCCCACCCTTTTAAATCTTAAATATAACTAAACACACATTTATTTCAAGTTTATAAAGTTCAAAAACTAATTTTTAAACTTTATAAATTAAACACTCTTTTATTTGTTATCATTTAGTAACACTAAATAGTGAAAAACAAATAATATCTCATGAACAATTATTCACAACAAATAATATCTCATGAACAATTATTCACATAATAATGTTCATTTGCAGAAGCAATAATTTAGAAAATCCATTTTCTAAATTGGTGTCATTATTTATTTGTATGATCTTATCAACAAATAAATTATCTTTTGATGTTTGTTAAGCTTGTTATTAGGTATGACCCGACTTGGATCATATCACACTAGCCACATCAATTTAATATGTATCTTGGGCAGATCAATTCCTTCAATCTCCCACTTGCACAAGATTCATAGAAGATTGATGCAAGCAGCAAATAACGCCTAGCAACGGTTTGCTACCCCTAATGTATATGACTAAGTGCCATTCAATAACATCATCCTTTTCAAGTACCTTACTTGAATATGTTTTAAGTGAATTAATCATTTATCCTTTTGTTTCAGATGTCATGTTAAATCCAAGAGACACAAAACTGTCATTCTCCGCAGATTTAACTTTAACAGGCCTTAGACATCTAACTCTCAACGAATAAGAGGAACAAATTCCATCTTGACTACATACGTCTCTCACAATCACCTCATATCATACCTGAACTCAGCCTTATGTACTGCCAATTTTTCAGAACAGCAAAGTACTAAGTCAAAGTACAATACTTGATGAATATCAAGACCCAATATGTATCTCAGGTCTGAGGATACAATGATAT
Organism: Flaveria linearis; assembly: GCA_024085815.1. NCBI lineage: Eukaryota > Viridiplantae > Streptophyta > Magnoliopsida > Asterales > Asteraceae > Flaveria > Flaveria linearis. The sequence goes on along the minus strand of CM044005.1, from coordinate 8,912,391 downwards.
TCGCCTTTACTTAATATCTCTTATGACTAATCACAAAGATTCCATGTAGAAATAATTGAGAGCGGGTCAGTCCAATATCTATATCCCATAGATATCAATGAACCTTGGTAGCAACCTCTTGCTCTATATTCATACCTTATGAATATCAACCAATCCAATTTCATTATAGTCTTACATTCATAATTGTTCCCACAAGTATAATCGACTACGGACGTTTAGAATAACTCATTTATTCACGGATTTAAACATGCTAAAATAGAAGAACAAATGAAATTATAACCATATAATTAAGTCAAATAACATGAGTTCCAATATCCAAATACAAAATACAACATCAAACCCAGTCACTTGAATATCTAAGTCCCATGGCACAAGCATGGCCTTCATGCTTTGCCCTTTCAAGGAGCTTTGTGAGTGGATCCGCAACGTTTTTATCAGTGTGGACTTTGCGAATACATATCATTCCTTTTTCAACTTCATCCCTTATGTAGTTGAATCTCCGTTCAATGTGCCGAGTCTTTTGATGAGCACGAGGTTCCTTGATTTGAGCAATCGCACCCTCGTTGTCACAAAAGATCTCTAAGGGATCCTGAATGGAAGGGACTACCCCTAGATCGGCTATGAATTTCTTCAGCCATGGAGCTTCCTGTGCTGCCATTGAAGCGGCGACGTATTCTGACTCTGTAGTGGAAAACGCTACGACTTCTTGCTTTGAGCTTTTTCAAGAAACAGCTCCTCCATTCAGAATAAAGATGTACCCCGATTGAGATCTTGAATCATCTCGATCGGTTTGGAAACTCGCATCCGTGTAACCTTTTACAACGAGTTCCTCTTCACCAGATCCGTAGATCAAGAACATGTCTTTAGTCCTCCTTAGGTACTTCAGAATGTTCTTGACAGCCATCCAATGACTATCACCAGGATTTTGCTGGTATCTACTTGTCATGCTTAAAGCGCATGATACGTCCGGTCTAGTGCATATCATTGCGTACATGATGGATCCTATAGCAGATGCATATGGGATTGCCTTCATTCTGTTTTGCTCCTCCTTTGAGCTTGGACATTGAGTCGTACTCAATATTGTCCCTCTTTGAATAGGTACACTACCTTTCTTAGAGTTTTCCATCTTGAACTTTTTCAAGATTTTGTCAATGTATGCACTTTGATTCAAACCAATCAGCCGCCTTGATCTATCCCTATAGATCTTTATTCCCAGAATATAGGCAGCTTCACCAAGGTCCTTGATGGAAAAACAACTTCCAAGCCAGGTTTTTACACCTTCCAAGGTTGGGATGTCATTTCCAAATAGTAGTATGTCATCAACATACAATACTAGGAAGGTTATTATGCTCCCACTAGCCTTCTTGTACACACAAGCCTCATCAGCGTTTTTGATGAAGCCAAATTTCTTTATCTCCTCATCAAAACGGTGATTCCAGCTTCTCGATGCTTGTTTCAATCCATAGATTGACTTCTTTAACTTGCATACTTTATCAGGATGTTTTGGATCGACAAAACCTTCAGGTTGAACCATATAGACATCTTTCTCAAGATATCCATTTAGGAAAGCGGTTTTGGCATCCATTTGCCAAATCTCATAGTCATAATGAGCAGCTATGGCAAACAATATCCTTATAAACTTTAGCATTGCAACAGGTGAGAAGGTTTCATCATAGTCAACCCCTTGAGTTTGAGTGAAACCCTTTGCTACAAGTCTAGCTTTGTAAGTATCCAAGTTTCCATGCATATCGGTTTTCTTCTTGAAAACCCACTTACTTCCAACTACTTTGGAATTAAGAGGTGGTACGACAAGTTCCCAAACTTGATTGTCATACATGGATTGCATCTCAACGTTCATGGCTTCAAGCCATTTGTCACAATCCAAATTGGACACTGCATCATGATATGTGGTTGGTTCATCTGAATCTACCACATAGCATCCATCCATGAAAAATCCGTATCTTTCAGGTGGATTACTAGTTCTACCACTTCTGCGAACGTTTTGTGTGTATTGATCAACCGCTTGATCATCCTCAACATCCTCATGTTGAGTGCTAGTTTTAACCAAACGTGCATCGGGCTGTGAATCTTGATCCTCCTCAAGATCCACTGTTCTACTACTAGTTCCTTCCATAAGAAACTTTGTCTCTAAGAACTCACCCTTTCTGGCAACAAACACCTTTTGTTCCAGTGGATCATAGAAATAATATCCCATAGAATCTCTAGGATATCCAACAAAGATACACTTGGTGGATCGGACATCTAATTTGTTCGGGGTGGGAGTCTTAACATAAGCCTCACAACCCCAGACCCTTAAGTATGATAGGGATGGAACTCTTCCATGCCATATCTCAAAAGGTGTCTTTTCCACCTTTTTGGTTGGGGCTATATTCAAAATACGGGCCGCGGAGAGCAAAGCGAAACCCCAAAATGATAGAGGCAATGTGCTTCTAGCCATCATAGATCGAACCATATCCAATAAGGTTCGATTTCTCCTCTCAGACACACCATTGTGTTGTGGTGTTCCAGGTGGAGTGAGTTGTGAGACAATCCCACAACTCCTAAGATGATCTTGAAAAACATCATTTAGGTATTCACCACCTCTATCGGTGCGAAGAACTTTAATTGTTTTGTTGAGTTGATTTTCAACTTCATTCTTGAAGATTTTGAACATTTCAAAAGCTTTATCTTTGTGCCTTAATAAGTACACATACCCATAGCGACTATAATCGTCGGTGAAGGTAATGAAGTATCTTTCACCATTCCTAGTCATTGGCTTAAAAGGACCACATACATCCGAATGTATGATACCTAATAAATCTTTTGCCCTTTCGTTAGTTCCACTAAAGGGTGCCTTAGTCATTTTTCCTTGTAAACAAGATTCACATACATCAAATGAATCACATTCATTTGTTTTTAAAAGACCATTCTTTTGAAGCGTTTGTATACGTTTCTTGTTTATATGACCAAGACGACAATGCCAAAGGTAGGTATCACTCAAATCTAATTTGAGTCTTTTGGTGGTTGCTTGGTATATTGAGCTATCATATGTTGCGTTTTCATGAACCAATTCATAAATACCATTACAAGGTATAGCCTTAAAATAAAATACATGATTTAAAGAAACATGAATATCATTGTCAACAAACTTGAAATCATAATCATATTGTCTTAAACGGGAAACAGAAATTATGTTCCTAGTCAAGCTAGGAGCATATAATACATTATTTAAAATAACTTCCAAACCACTTGGAAGCTTCATAATGTAGTCTCCTTGGGCTTCCACGTGAACCTTTGCACCATTGCCCATGAAGAGACTTATTTCCCCTTTTGCATAATACTCATTTCTTTTGAACCCCTACAACAAATTACAAATGTGAGTTCCACATCCCCATGTGTTAGAAGAAATAACATTTAGCTCAACATGTATCATGTAAATTATACCTGAGGTTTGCCCCGCATCCCTCTTTTCTCTCGACTCTTTGAGATAGACTGGACAATTTCTCATCCAATGCCCTATCTCACCACATTTGAAGCATGGGTCGTTCACAACAACCTTTTGCTTATTCTCCTTGGGCTTCGGAGGTTGCGCCCTAACAACCATCTTCCCCTTTCCCCCAACGTGCCCCTTTCCTTTGGCAACAGTTGCCTTAGGAGGGGGTAGAGACCTTCTCCTTCTCCCACCTTCATTAATGGTGAGAACGGGTAAAACCCTTTTACCCATTCCCGCCTCGACTGATTTGAGCATTGAATGAAGTTCATTTATGCTCTTATCCCATCCGTTCATGTTGTAGTTCATGACGAATGCCTCAAACTTTTTAGTTAGGCCGTTAAGGATCAAATCCGTGGCCAACTCTTTTGAGACAGGACAGTTTAGCCTTCGAAGGCGGTCGATGTGGCTTTTCATCTTAAGAACATAAGATGAAACTGATTGGGATTCCTCCATCCGACATGCATTAAGCGCTTGAACCGTTTCGTAGCGCTCCACTCTAGCTTGTTGCTGGAACGTTTCCCGCAACTGAGTAATCATGTCATAAGCTCCATGGAGCTCATACTCCTTTTGGAGTTCGGGTGTCATACTTGCTAACATTAGGCAAGAGACTTGGACGGAGTCTTCCACATATCTCACCCAATCATTATAGGCTTCCACATCCTCCTCGTTAGGTTCATCGGGGATGGGATCATCAAGGATGTAGGCCCGCTTTTCTTGCTTGAGAACGATTCTCAAGTTGCGGTACCAATCCATGAAATTATTAGGTGTTAGACGATCCCTTTGAAGAATCGCCCTTAGGGATTGGTTGTTTTGGTTTGGTACATCGTTATTAGCATTGTTGTTGTCGGCCATCTACAAGATTTTACAAAGTTCCATTAGTAATCGTTGATATAATTATATTTCATTTATCAATACCCTTTATGTCTCATAGACCATTAATAAATAAAATTTTAGAATCCAACGTTATATTTAAATATTGGTTAGGTGACCTTTATCCCATTATTTAAATAAACAAGGTAGTCATAAATGACAATTACAACCTATTGCAACTTCTAGTGGTATGGGATCGTTTGAACATCTTATGTTTATAACGGCATGTTTATCCCATCAACACCTTTTGTAAAACATATTTTAGGTGATCCATTCAATGTATTTTACAAATCAAGTCGTCCTGCTTACACACACGTGTGAGTTTACTACATAAGTGGTTAGGTGACCTTTTTCCCATAAACATGGTATTCTCACCTCAAGTTACAAGTTCCCTCAAAGTGGTTAGGTGACCTTTATCCCACTAAGAGTTTGCAAGTAACCTAAGTGTTGTGAAAAAGGATGGTGTTCAACTTGTTTTCAAAAGGGATTTATAATTTCACAATTCTTGTTTTAGAAAAGTCTATGTATCATATGATTGTATGCATTCAACCATATGGTACCCTATTGGTTCTTTCAAATAAAACCCATTTTATTTTGCAAACCATTAACTCCTTTTATAGAACCATTCTATTTATGCTTAATGATTTGAGAACCAATTTCTTGTTATAGCTTGTTTTAATCGATGGTTTGTTAATCACATCCAAATATTCAAAACAAACAACATCATAAGCATTCAACCAAGCATAACAAAACAAGTCATATATGCATAACAAAGCATACTAAGTTGATCACACTTGTTTAGCCAAAACAAGTGTGTCAAATGGTCTTGTCCTAAGGGTTAAGAATCATGACACATGGTTGACCAAAGGGACTCCCACTTGAAACCACATCTTCAAGCATCCTCTTTGTCTTATCTTTTCTTCAAGTCTTGATCTTGAGCATCCTTTACAAAATATGTATCCTAATACATTTTTCTAGTAAAGAAAAAACCCTAATCTATTTATTACAAACCATATGAATGAATAGATTACAAAACAAAACTTGAAACCAAAGATAAAATATTACATGCCCAAATGAATATAACTAGACAACCAATCAACCAATCAATCCATATGGTCAAGGCTTTGTTATGCATAATCAACAAACAACATATTAAAACATATCATATGTCACGGTTTTGACAGCCCCTTTTAACCCATTTTCTTGGCCAACATTAACCAGGAACATATGGGTTTTGTCCAAACAAACAAACATCTTATGATCTAGATTTTTAAAGATCATTACATGCATAAAGTAACATCTTTAAAACATCAAAAGGGGGTCACATTTCAGCCCACTAACTCACGGATTTGTGGTGTCAAGCACCAAAAAAAACGTGAACTAGTAAGTGTAATATATGTATGCATATGTATAAGTGTCTCTTGATGCCATTGATGGGGTTTTAACATGTTTATCAAAGCTCATATAACCTTGTTTATATGAAAAACGCAGCGGATTTATATTTTAAAACATGTTATTAAGTTAGTTGTTAAACCCATTTTAACAAAGAACCCCAAGCCATGGATCATTATACACAATACATACAAATAAAAGAACACTAGATAATTAAGAATCTACAACCTTTGTAGCTTCCTAAATCCGAAATTATGAAGTGAGGATGATGTTGTTTGTGGCTGAAACTTCAAGCAAGAAGTCCTCAAGAGGTTGTACCCAAAGCTTCTTCAAACACCCTTGATTGCTAGGAATCCCTTGACACCAATTTTCAGCAATCAAAACCCCTTTTGAAAGCTGAAATATTTCTGCTCTTCTTCTTCTTCAAAACTGTGAGATAGAGAGAGAATTTTTTGAGAGGAGAGAGCTTATTGCATGCAAGAGAGAATATTGAATGTCTTGGTCAATGTTAGCATGCTTAAGTTGTCTATTTACAAGACAAAGAGAATGGAATCAAAATGCCCCTTAGGCGGCCGATTTATTCAAGGCAAAGGGTCCCACCCTTTTAAATCTTAAACATAACTAAACACACATTTATTTCAAGTTTATAAAGTTCAAAAACTAATTTTTAAACTTTATAAATTAAACACTCTTTTATTTGTTATCATTTAGTAACTCTAAATAATGAAAAACAAATAATATCTCATGAACAATTATTCACATAATAATGTTCATTTGCAGAAGCAATAATTTAGAAAATCCATTTTCTAAATTGGTGTCATTATTTATTTGTATGATCTTATCAACAAATAAATTATCTTTTGATGTTTGTTAAGCTTGTTATTGGGTATGACCCGACTTGGATCATATCACACTAGCCACATCAATTTAATATGTATGTTGGGCAGATCAATTCCTTCATGTAGGGAGGATCAGAAGGTAAAGTTTGCAGCCCACTCGTTTATAGGTGAGACTCTATATTAGTGGGATACGATTATCCAGACGTTAGGCGAGGAGGCTACTGACAAAATGTTATGGCCTGAATTCAGAAAGTTAGTATCGGATAAGTTTTGTCCGAAAGGCGAGATGGATCGAATAGAAATGAGTTTCCTGCAGTTTCAGGCGGGTAATATGTCTCATAGGGAATACACGTCTAAGTTTGAGGAGATGGCGCGGTTGGTGCCTCATTTGGTGGTCCCTGAAGAAAAGAAGATTTTGAGGTATACATAGGGGTTTCCTCAAGAAGTCAGAAAGTTGGTTAGATCATCTGCTCCGAGTAGTTACCAGTTGACGGTAAACTTAGCTGCAGATATGTACCAAGAAGTTTATGGTAGTAATGCTGTTCTGGAAGGGAGTAAAAGGAGGCGTGAAGAACCTGTCGTGCAAAGAAGATTTGAGAACCCAAGTTTTCAAAAGAAGGGTAGGTTCGGAAGGGGTCAATTTTCGAGGAATGCCAGAAATGAGCTGCCACGTTGCGGGAAATGCGGTAGGCTACACCAGGGTGAATGTATGATTGGTAGTAGGACTTGTTTTAGATGTGGAAAAATGGGACACTATGCTAATGAATGTAGTGAAGGTCCTCGTAAATGTTATGAGTGTGGAGAAACGGGGCATATTCGAAGTGAATGTCCAAAGTTGGTAGTTAGAAAGCCTGAACCGGTTAGATCGATGAAAGGGTCGGGAGAAGGATCGAGTGTGGCCAAGGGGCGAGCATATTCTATGACAGCCAGTGAGGCTAAAGCGTTGCCAGATGTAGTTTCAGGTACGTTTCTAGGGAATGGAATTCCAGCTAATGTGTTATTTGATTCTGGTGCGAGTGGAAGTTTTGTATCTATTGATTTTTGCCCTATGCTTGCATGTGAAGTTCAACCATTAGAGGTAGCTTTTGTAGTTGAAACTACTAATGATAGATCTGTGATGATTAGTAGTATGATTGATGGTTGTTATATTGAATTAGACGGATATAGATTGCCTGTTAAACTATATCCTATGGTGTTAGGAGGATTTGATGTAGTTTTGGGTATGGATTGGTTGGCAAACCATGAAGCCCATATTGTATGTAATAAGAAGTTAATTCAATTAGGAGCACCGGATGGGAAAACAAATAATGTATATGTTGATAGGGAGGAGTCAACTGTGAAAATAATATCTATGATAAAAGCTGATAAGTTAATGAGCCGCGGGTGTGTATCCTATTTGATATATGTAATTGATTCGCAAAAGCCTATAAGAAAGATAGAAGACATTCCTGTGGTTAGAGATTTTGTAGATGTGTTTCCAGAGGAATTACCGGGTATTCCTCCAGATCGTGAAGTTGAGTTTAGAATTGATTTGGTTCCGGGTGCTAAGCCAGTTGCTAAGCAACCTTATAGATTAGCTCCATCGGAATTGAAGGAGTTAATGAAACAGACTGAAGACTTGCTGGAAAGGGGTTTCATTAGACCCAGTTCTTCCCCGTGGGGTGCTCCAGTATTGTTTGTGAAGAAGAAAGATGAGAGTATGCGTATGTGTATTGATTACAGAGAACTAAACAAGATGACAATAAAGAATAAGTATCCACTCCCACGAGTAGATGATTTGTTTGATCAACTACAGGGAGTTAGTTGGTTTTCTAAGATAGACCTTCGTTCGGGATATCATCAGTTGAAAGTCAAGGAAGAAGATATACCTAACACAGCGTTTCGTACCCGCTACGGTCATTATGAATTTCTGGTTATGTCTTTTGGGTTGACGAATGCCCCTGCTGCTTTTATGGATTTGATGAATAGGGTGTGCAAGCCAATGTTAGATCGATCAGTAATTATGTTTATTGATGATATACTGATCTATTCGAAGAATAAGGGAGATCATGCTTGCCATCTTCGTGAAGTATTGGAAAGATTGAGAAAAGAAAGGCTTTATGCAAAATTTTCTAAGTGTGAGTTTTGGTTGCGGGAGGTACAGTTTTTAGGGCATGTGATTAATGCAGAAGGTATTTTAGTAGATCCTGCTAAGATTAAAACAGTAGTGAAGTGGAGTCCTCCAAAGACGTCATCTGAGGTCCGCAGTTTCTTGGGTCTGGCTGGTTATTATAGAAGATTTATTCAGGATTTTGCCAAAATCGCATCCCCGTTAACGAAACTGACGAGGAAAAATGAAGAATATGTTTGGGGACCAGAACAAGAAAATGCATTTCAAGAACTGAAACAGAAATTAACCCAATCACCAGTGCTATCGTTGCCAGATGGAAATGAGGATTTAGTGATTTATTCAGATGCTTCGTATCAAGGTTTAGGCTGTGTATTGATGCAGAGGGGACGAGTGATAGCTTATGCTTCCAGACATATGAAAGAACATGAAAAGAATTATCCGACGCATGATCTAGAACTGGCAGCAGTGGTATTTGCCTTGAAGATATGGAGGCATTATTTATATGGGACAAAATGTACGATTTACACGGATCATAAGAGTTTGAAGTATTTCTTTGATCAGAAGGAGTTGAACATGCGCCAGCGGAGATGGTTAGAATTGGTGAAAGATTATGATTGTGAAATACTTTACCATCCTGGTAAAGCAAATATGGTTGCTGACGCGTTAAGTAGAAAGAATGAACACCCTCCGATCCGAGTTAAGTCATATAAGCTAGTAATAACCCCAGATTTTATGAACCAGTTACGAGAAGCTCAATTAGAAGCATTGAAAGAAGAGAACGTGAAGCAGGAACGAATGAAGGGTCAAACAAAGGATCTAGAAGAAAATAGTTTTGGGGTCAAGATAAAATGTGGTCGTATGTGGGTTCCGATTAAGATGAGGGATTTGGTGTTAGATGAAGCTCATAAGTCTAGATATTCTATACATCCTGGTGCTACTAAGATGTATAAGGATTTGAAACAAGAATATTGGTGGCCCGGTATGAAGTTTAATGTGATGCAATATGTAAATAGGTGTTTGACATGTCTTCAGGTCAAAGCTGAGCATCAGAAACCATATGGTAAGCTTCAACCTTTAGAGATCCCAAAATGGAAGTGGGAAGAGTTGACAATGGATTTCATAACCAAGCTTCCGCGTACAGCTAAAAGTTATGATACCATTTGGGTTATAGTAGGTAGATTGACACGTAGCGGACATTTCTTACCAATCAAGGAGACGTATACCTCTGAGAAGTTAGCAGAACTGTTTATTCGAGAGATTATTGCTCGACACGGGGTACCATTGTCTATTGTGTCAGATAGAGATACACGTTTTACTTCGAGGTTTTGGAGAAAGTTTCATGAAGATATGGGTACTCGTCTATTACACAGCACATCTTTTCACCCAGAAACTGATGGGTTGACTGAAAGGACTATCCAAACAGTTGAAGACATGTTACGAGCTTGTGTTATAGATTTCGATGGTAGCTGGGATAGTCATTTGCTATTAGTTGAATTCTCCTATAATAACAGTTATCATTCTACGATTGGGAGAGCCCCTTATGAGATGTTATATGGCAGGAAGTGTAGGAGTCCCATATGTTGGGGAGAAGTTGGGCAGAAAGAGTTGGGCAGTTTGGAAATTGTACAGGCTACGAATGAAAAACTAGATCAGATCAAAGCTCGGTTTAAAGCAGCTCAGGATCGATAAAAGTCTTATAAAGATAAAAGGCGAAGGCATATAGAGTTTAGAGTAGGAGATAGAGTTATGTTGAAAGTATCTCCTTGGAAGGGAATTATTAGATTCAGAAAGACAGGAAAGTTAAGTCCTCGTTTTATAGGACCGTTTAGCATTTTAGAACGGATTGGAGAAGTGGCTTATAAACTAGAATTACCTGATCAGTTGCAAGGAATTCACCCAACCTTTCATGTATCACAGTTGCGCAAGTGTTTGGCCGATGAGAATGCTTATGTACCTTTGGATGATATAGAAGTGGATGATAAGTTAAACTATGCTGAGAAACCTACTGCTATAGTAGACAGAAAGGTGAAAAGGCTGAGGAATAAAACTATTGATTTAGTTAAAGTGCAGTGGTCGAATAGAAAGGGATCTGATTTCACTTGGGAATCAGAAGATGAGATGAAGAGAGATTATCCCCAGTTGTTTGAATAGTTGGTTTCGAGGACGAAACCTATTTAAGGGGGGGAGAGTTGTAACATCCGGTTTCTAAATCCGGACTTGTAAATTATATTATAGTTATGATTAATTAACTAAGTTGAGTTTGTTTGATTGTTCAAGTATTCAGCCGCATGACTTGTATGCGAATGAACTTCAGTCGCATTCCTTATGTGCGATTGAGGCTTAGTCGTACGAATGGTAGGAGCATGAGCTTCATTCGCACGATTCAGTCGTGCGAATGGTTCAATCGTGCGACTGAAGGAGAGGCGGTTAAGTTGAGTGTATGGATAAGTGGGGCGGTGCAGGGGTTTCAAGGGCAGATCTTTATCTGCACCTATTCTGTTTACTTGTCCCCTTCACACCCAAAACCCTGTTCTCACGAAATTGATTAGGCGAAGCTCCGTTTTGGTAAGTTTTGAACATCACGGATTAATCCGGAGATGTTATATGCTGTGTGTATGATTGAATTTGATCCAATAACCTGTTTAAATCAGTAAATTGGTCTGGTTCATTTCTGAATTTAAAATCCAGGAATTCAAATCTAAGTTTTGTGAAGTTTTGATGAAATAATGGTCCGAAACCATTGTAAACGATGTGTATAGGATCTGTTTTGAATATGGTATGATTTGGATGGTTAAAACTCAAATTTTGAGTAAGTTTGGATAAAAAACGTCAAGAACACAGCTGCTGATTCGTTTCAGGCGAATGGGCTCAATCGCATGACTCAATCGCACGAATGAAAGTCTAGTCGGGTGACTAAGTGCGAATGGAGGTTCAGTCGTGCGGTTGGAACTCAGTCGCCTGGTTAGAAGGCCGAATGAAGACGAGTGAACACTGGATACGAATGAAAACTCAATCGTGCGAATGAACGGTTAGTCGTACGACTGAAGGTTCAGTCGCATGGTTCATTCGCATAGGTCCAGTCGCATGATTGCTCATTCGCATAAGTGTTCAATCGCATGAGGGCCCTGTTTGAGAATAAGTTTACTGAATCAGGGTTTATTGCTTTAGATATACCTTGATTAGAGGAAGGACTAGTTACCTTGTGTACGTGGATTGTGTAGACTGTGGAGAGGAAATTGATAAGGTGAGTTCTAAGCCCTTTTCAAATGTTTGGTTTTAACATTCGGGCTAGCACACATAACAACGATAAATGAATTGAATGTTTTAGTACCAGAATTGTGATAGTAATGATGAATATGTTTCTAACAGTTTGTAAAGCTGTTAGAGGGAAAGTAGGGGTAATAAATGATTACCTGAACATTGTTAATCATTACATGATGGTAATGATTGCAATGGGTCAGGTAGAGTGTAAAAGATAGTCATCTGAACATTGTTAATCATTACGTGATGGTAATGATTCCAATGGGTCAGATAGGGTGTGATGATTAATGAAAATATGCTAAAACCGGTGCTAAAGGAAAGAATGTGTGAAGTGTAAATGAATGTGGTAATATTGGCAATAAATAAAAGAAATGTTTTTGAAATAGTAATGTGATGTAAATCTCAATAGGCCAGTTAGGGTAAGATGCCTGGGTGTGAAACTGTACAGTTTGATAGGAGTGATGACGATCACTCAGCTTTGTGAACATCTTGTGGTGACGACCCTAGATGATTAATTGGCATCCTACTGGATGAGAGATAGTAACCGGTAGTTGCTAGATGTGGGCAACCGATGTTACTGAGTATGAGAAACTGGTAGTTGCTGGATGTGGGCAACCGATGTTTCTGGGTGTAGTAACTGGTAGTTGCTGGATGTGGGCAACCGACGTTACTGGGTATGGGGAACTGGTAGTTGCTAGATGTGGGCAACCGACATTCGATGGGACAGGTCCAGTGGGACAGAATAATGATAAAAGTTGAATTTATAATATTGCTAATAAAAACATAGCTCTGTGTGTGTGAAAATGTTGTTAATGTTTTAATGAAAATTAGAACTCACCAGTTTATCTGATGTTTTGAGTGTGTTGTGTGTGCTAGGTAAGGAGGGATCCTCTGATAATAAAGGAAAGCAAGTATGAGCTGATGAGGACGCTATCCTGGAGCAACTGCTGGCATAGGATTTAGGGCTTGTTAATAATGTAAATAGGGCAATGTATAATTAAATACAATCATATGTAAAATGTTTTAAAAAAATGTTGGGTTAATATATATATTAGTGTTTAAAGTCTTCCGCTGTAAATAGAAAGCTCTGATTTGTGTTTAAAATATTAATCCAACTGCGTGACGTGCCTCCGGTGCCCTGCCGGGCTTAGGGCGTCACAGGTTGGTATCAGAGCAGTAGTTAAAGGGATCTAGTGTTATAATAACTAGACTTTAACTAGAAAATAGATATGCCAGCAGGGATAGCTAGATAGAATAGTTTATTAAAACAAGAGAAGGTGATGGGACTATCATGAGAAGGAATAACGAGAATAGTAAAAGTAAAGTAAACAATTAATAGTACTTGGCCAACATTATTAATAATTTATTTTACTATTAGTATTCTGGTTATATACTTACATGCGAGTACCAAATAATCCCGATCTTGTTTTAATAGGTTATGGCTGATAGGGAGAGTGAAAGAATGCAAGGTGGAACCTCGGAATGAAATGTTGATGAGAGCACCAAGGTGCTTAGTATGACGAGGCAGCAATTCCGTGATGCAATTGCTGAGGAGGTTCGTAAAGCCTTGAATGCAGCTAGACCTGATGAAAGTAGGAATGTTGATAAAGCTGAGGGGTCTAGTGAGAAAAAAGGAGTTACATATAGTTAGTTTAAAGAGTGTAATCCTCCACGATTTTCTGGGGCTATGGATGTGGTAGCCACTTATAAATGGCTTCGTGAAATGGAAGCCGTGATCAAGTTGAGTGAGTGTAGTGATAGGGTTTTAACATGTTTATCAAAGCTCATATAACCTTGTTTATATGAAAAACGCAGCGGATTTATATTTTAAAACATGTTATTAAGTTAGTTGTTAAATCTATTTTAACAAAGAACCCCAAGCCATGGATCATTATACACAATACATACAAATGAAAGAACACTAGATAGTTAAGAATCTACAACCTTTGTAGCTTCCTAAATCCGAAATTATGAAGTGAGGATGATGTTGTTTGTGGCTGAAACTTCAAGCAAGAAGTCCTCAAGAGGTTGTACCCAAAGCTTCTTCAAACACCCTTGATTGCTAGGAATCCCTTGACACCAATTTTCAGCAATCAAAACCCCTTTTGAAAGCTGAAATATTTCTGCTCTTCTTCTTCCTCAAAACCGTGAGATAGAGAGAGAATTTTTTGAGAGGAGAGAGCTTATTGAATGCAAGAGAGAATATTGAATGTCTTGGTCAATGTTAGCATGCTTAAGTTGTCTATTTACAAGACAAAGAGAATGGAATCAAAATGCCCCTTGGGCGGCCGATTCATTCAAGGCAAAGGGTCCCACCCTTTTAAATCTTAAATATAACTAAACACACATTTATTTCAAGTTTATAAAGTTCAAAAACTAATTTTTAAACTTTATAAATTAAACACTCTTTTATTTGTTATCATTTAGTAACACTAAATAGTGAAAAACAAATAATATCTCATGAACAATTATTCACAACAAATAATATCTCATGAACAATTATTCACATAATAATGTTCATTTGCAGAAGCATTCGATGGGACAGGTCCAGTGGGACAGAATAATGATAAAAGTTGAATTTATAATATTGCCAATAAAAACATAGCTCTGTGTGTGTGAAAATGTTGTTAATGTTTTAATGAAAATTAGAACTCACCAGTTTATCTGATGTTTTGAGTGTGTTGTGTGTGCTAGGTAAGGAGAGATCCTCTGATAATAAAGGAAAGCAAGTATGAGCTGATGAGGACGCTATCCTGGAGCAACTGCTGGCATAGGATTTAGGGCTTGTTAATAATGTAAATAGGGCAATGTATAATTAAATACAATCATATGTAAAATGTTTTAAAAAAAAGTTGGGTTAATATATATATTAGTGTTTAAAGTCTTCCGCTGTAAATAGAAAGCTCTGATTTGTGTTTAAAATATTAATCCAACTGCGTGACGTGCCTCCGGTGCCCTGCCGGGCTTAGGGCGTCACAGGTTATTACGATGAGGGTGCTTCAAACTATTTAGGACAGTTCACGTTCAATTACGGCGGAAATGACAGCGGCGATGACGGGGGTGATAACGGTGGCGATAGCAGCGGTGATAATGACGGTTCTGGTTCCGGTAAAAGAGGTTTATACGACACGAATCAGGTTATAAGATATATCATATTTAATTTTACTTTCATTTAGTAATAACTAACTAAAAATATAAAATTGATTAGGTTTTCTCATCTCGTGAAGAATTAGTTGATTAGGCAAGTAACATGGGGCGAGAAAATGGGTTTGTTATTGTCACCAAACGTTCAAAAAGAAATTCGAATGGTGTGGTGGTTAAAATTTGGTTGAAATGTGATCGGGGTGGTGTATATAAGGGAGCATCCACTCTAAGAAAAAGTGGCACCAAAAAAACAAACTGTCTAATTTGAATTGCAGGGTAAGTACGAGATGAAGAGAGATGGGTGGATTATAGTTGTTGTGGATGATACTCATTACCATGAACCTGCTGAACACCAGGAAGGACATGCGTACACGATGAGGCTCACCGAAAATGAGCTTTCTACTGTAAAGAATCTGACCGAGCAAAATATTGACCCTCGAAACATTCTAGGCACATTGAGAGAACAAAATCCCAATAACGTGTCTGTGTTACGAACCATATATAACGTTCGGGCAAAAATTAAAAAGTCCACCAGAATTGGTGAAACCCCAATGCAGGTTTTTTTTCTATACTACAACAACATCAATATATTTACACCCCTCACATAGATGAACCGACAAATACCGTGGACGGGGTTTTTTTTATACATCCCACATCTCACACATTATGGCGTGCGTACCCACACGTGTTGATGATTGATACAACTTACAAAACTAACTTGTATAAAATGCCATTTGTTCAAATGGTTGGTGTGACATCCACCCTGAAATCTTTTTCTGTTGCTCACGCATTCATTGATTATGAGCGTGAAGCCAACTTCAGATGGGTGTTAGAGCAACTAAAAGCAACGCTGGAAGAAAAGTGTATGGAGCCTCGTGTTATACTAACCGACCGAGACCTCGCTCTGATGAAAGCGTCAGAAGAAGTTTTTCCGAGTGCTATTCGATGACGTTGCAGATGGCATATTTCGAAAAATATTGCTAAACATTGCATGGCGAGTTTTTCAAATGAAGAGTGGGGTGCTTTTGAGCATGTGTGGTCGGTACTTATTAACTCTGCAACGACGGACATATACGCTTATAATTACGACCGCCTTTATCGCAGATTGGTGTCCAAACATTCAAGTAAGTTTTCTAGTGTTATTCTTAAGAGTATATGTATATTTACATAAAAATAAGTACATTTTTTTAAATAGGAGTGCTGATGTACCTCAAAAATAACTGGTTGGACCCCTACAAAGAGAGATTTGTGTCGGCGTGGATAAATAAAAATTATAACTTCGGTCAGCACACAACGAACCGAGTTGAGAGCCAACATTCGTTGTTGAAAAGTTACCTGAAAGCAACCAATAGCACCCTGGATAGATTTATTTCTTTTATTAATAATATCTTAGTTACCTAGGAAATTGCTATAAAAGAAAGTTTTACCAAAAGCAAAATCATGCTTATGGTGCAGCATAATCATAAAGTGCTTAAATTGCTGCGAGGTAACGTTTCTTTTGCAGCTTTGGATATGTTAGTTGGTGAGATTAACAGGATAAATCATCTAATTATATCCAAAGAATCATGTGGCTGCCAACTTTTTACCAGCTGTGGTCTTCCTTGTGCTTGTAATTAAACAATTACTTTCAAACAGGTGAATGTTCTTTTACATTTTTTATTTTTTTATGAAAACTTTTATTATATTTAATTTAATATATTATTTTATAGGTCAATGTATCCCGCTCGATGCCATTGATGTTTTGGAGGAAGCTAGATTTTTCACCCGCGTATATTGTACTGGTGGTTCAAGTAGATGTACATAAAGAGATGGAGATGTTGACAAAACATTTACTTGTCCAACCCGAAAATGTGAAAAAAGCTTTGATTAATATTTTCAAATCTTTCATTAATCCTTCAAAAACTGATAAAAAACCTCCTAAAGTCCAAACACATACACGGGGTCGTCCTAAAAAAGATAAGCAAACAGAAACAATATTAGACCTCCCAGACATAGTTTATATGTTCAACCTAGAGAAAATTTTGAAGGTCCGCCAACATATTCAAGTTCGGTGGTGAAGTCAAAACAAGGGTCTTTGCAGCGCAGTCAATCCATGTCTTCGAAATCAAGAGCCAAAGATGGATTATCTCAACAGAGTTCCAAGTTTTCATATATCCCGGGCGACGAAGATAAAAACAATTTTTTCCGGTTTAATCGCTGGATTCCATCATTCTTTTTCCCGTATATTTCAGGTGCGGATGATGTTTTAGCCGACGGCAATTGTGGTTTTCGTGTAATAGCACACGCACTGGGATATGGTGAAATTCACTAGCGTTTTATTCGTACGGAACTTATAGCTGAGTTGGATGAAAACAAACATAGGTACGCTGCGATGTTTCCTGATATAAATGAAATAAGGGAATCATTAAACTGGAACGGCTTAGGTGTAGCTCCTCACAAAAATTGGATGACAGTGCCACCTGCTACAATCCTTATTGCTAACATGTTTCGAGTGGTTATAATTTTTATATCTATCGGCAACTCTGCTACTTTTTTCCCGTTCCGGTTATCTCCTCGTGATATCAGTGAACATCATATGATTTCAATTGCTTATGTGCAAGATAACCATTTCATTAGAATTCGATTAGTGGGTGACTATCCAATGCCTGTTCCGAGCAAATATTGGTATTTGTACAAAACATAAAACGCTAATGATTGGGAGGTTATATACGGAATTCTATTTCAAAAATATCTCGAACTAAGGCCCGTAGACCCGATTGAACGTATAGATTTAGTATAATTTACACATTTATCAATATTATTGTTGAATTATAAACATGTAATCAATTATTTATTTAATCAATATTGTTCTTGAATTATAAACATGTAATCAATTCTTTTGGTGTATACGTGTGCGAGTGAGTCTGTATTAGCAGAATATATTTCATTTTCCAAAGTGAAGGTCTCAGGTTCGATCCGTGGAAACGGCCTCCCCACAAAATGTGGGGGAAAGACCGCGTACATTTTCCCTTAAATGGGACGGACCCTCCCTGGACCCTGCGAAAACGCGGGAGCTCTTTGCAGCACCAGGTACGCCCTTTTTTTCCAAAGTGAAGTATAAGTTCTACAAAGAAGGGGAATTGTAAACATGTAATCAAACATTTAAACGTCATCCAAAATAAGTCATAATATATCAACAAAATTTATCAAGTTTTTTACATAAAAGCTAAATATCTATGCCTCATCACCACCACCACCAGCATCCTCCTCATCACCACCAGCAGCCTCCTCGTCATCACCCCCAGGTCGTCTGACAAACGGAGGCAACTCCGGCCGAGGGGGATGTCAATACCCTGGCTAGTAGCCCAAATGCTGTACACATCCGCCATCCATACAAGCAAGGCGTGGGACTGGCGCGCCAAATGGAGTGACTCCGCCATGAACTCCCCCGTCGGTGGAATCTGCCGAATGATAGTCCTAGGAACAGGCGGTACTGACGGTGGGGAGTATGCCTGCGGCTGCGGCTGCTGCTCCTCCTCACCACCAACCCCCGCCATAGGCTGCCAGATGGTCCGACCACCATCAGTGGACCATCAGAGGTCGTCGCCAAATTTGGCGGCAATCCCCATGGCCATGACGGTCTGTCGACCCAAAATCCTAGGCGGCGTGTCCGTCGTCTGCTTCGCAATTATTAAGAATTAATAGAAATATTTTTTTACCTTGCCCTGAATGATACTGAAGAAATAGGTGGCCATGCAGTGAGCAAGATTCACCCTCTTAGGTGAAAGCAAAGCCCTCAGAAAAAATAAAACAATGAGCGACACCTGCTCCATACTCTGGTCTCTGCCGGCAATGGTGCCGGCAATGCACCGGTGTAGGAACCGGTGCAGCGGATCTCTAATGGAGCTCGCCCTAATGGCGCCCTCCCATGGCTGGTCGGAAATCATCGGCCACCATCCGACCAGAGGAGCCGCCTCTGACTGGACCTCATCAGAATAAAAACGAGCATCCTGCTGACGGGTGGTCCATAGGACAACCCTTCATAATGATAAAAGATGAATTTATCTCTCATTTAATCGTGTAATTATCTTGAATTAGATAACTACAGTTGCTTATGTTTCAGGTATGTTGGGAGCTAAAAATGGAGAAAACGTTGCTTAGCGTGAAACGGAGTGGACGTGTGTGGAAAGAAGAAGAGAAGATTCAGAATATTCAGGGCTCCACCGTAACTTACGGTGGCAACCGTAAGTTACGGTGGACCTGAAATCCTGAATCCTCCTACCGTAACACGGAAGAAAACCACCGTATCAGCTTTATGGCTACCGTAACTTACGGTGGCTACCGTAACTTACGGTAGAAGTGACTTTCTGGCACAAGTGGACTCACATATTAAAATCACAAGTGGAGGTGCTTTTGAGGAAAATATGGAGATATGACGATTTTTTGGCAGAAAGTAGGGAACTTTTGGCTGTGCTTGCTTTGTTTAAAAACATTGAAAAACAATTGATTGAGGGAGTGAATTCCTTTGAAGAAGAACCTTCGGATGAGGATGATTCAAGTCTTGTTTGGCTAAAACTTTTGGTGATCATCTTAGATGTATTGAAGAACAAGATCTTTTGGTACTTTAATCCTTGCTATTTCATTTTGATTGTTATGAATTCTATCTTGAACCTTGTTTTAATGTGTAAAACTATGAGTGGCTAGTCTCCTTTTGTGTTTCCTTTTGGTTTGAAGGATTTGCAACTTTGATCATGTTGGTGTTCTATATTTATGGGATGATGAAATTGATCTTGTGATTGTTTTGTCATGATGATTGTGTATTGTGTGTAATGGGTCATTAATGGATTGCTTAACTTTAACCATACGTTCTTGATGCCATAGACAAATCTTGATTTAGTGGAAGGGTTGGGGTAATTCAATAGTGATACTGATTATCGAGAGATAACCTTGCTAATACAAGTACTTAGTCCTCTTTTATCACACATAAGCATACACTCATGAATCATGTCTATGTGGTTCTTCTCAATTAGCACCAATATCATCATTTGTTAAAATCCGGATACCAAAGGGAAACATATCTCTCATTACTGATTTTTACAAACCAATTTACTTTGTTTTCTTGCTTTAAGTCAATTCAACAAATCAACAAACTATTGAATTTTACTTTCTTGTCATTTTAGTTAAATTTAGGTAATTGCAATTTGATTGAGTTAACACATATTCCACAAACTCCCTGTGTTCGATAACCCACTTACCGCTAGCTAAGTAGTAGTATTTGGTTTTAAATTTGATTGAGACTTCGACCTCACGTCACCTGCGTCTCCTCCTGGGTGTAAAACCCAAGAGTCACCGCCCACTGAGCGAGGGTGAACTCAAACCTAGTGCTCCCCAGCCTAAATCAAATAGCTAGGTGCTCCCGGGGGTCCTTATCCTCTGTCACGGGAGTGAACAAAAATGTACACAAAAACTCCAACTTAAGCTCCCTGTAGCCCCTCCTAGATCCTAAATCAAACATACGCCTCCAGGGCGTCTCTCCCTCGAGCCTAACGATATCCTGGCACGTGCTATATCTCCAACCTTCAGAGGCCGTCCAATCAGCTTCCACAGCCTAAGCCGTGGCTGTGTCTCTCGAGGAAAACGAAGATCAGTATGTGGGTCCAGGAAGTCACCCTGACCCTCAGGCTCGGTCTCTGGACTTGAACGTTTGCGCGGCGGCATAATCTGCAAAAAAAAATTGAAAATCATAAGAACACATAAAAGGGTTACGGCCCGTGAAGGGAGGTCACGGCCCGTGACCCTCTGAATGTTCAAAGGGTTACGGCCCGTGAACAACAGTCACGACCCGTGACCATTTGAAAATTCAAACGGTTACGGCCCGTGACGGCTGTTCACGACCCGTAACCCCCAAAAATTTTCAGAAAAATTTTGTTTTTAAATTAAATTTTAACGTATTTAAACGATATGAATATACAAAAATAAAATATGAATTTCAATACGTACCGTAGTAAGGAGTCGGCGGTATGAAAGTGATGAAAATCCGGAGGTCGTGACAGAGTGAATCGTATGTGTGTTTAGGGGGCGTAAATGAAGAAATGGGCCATGAGGCCGCATATATAATCCACCTTCACAGTCGTGAAGGGCCTCACGGCCCGTTAACTATTACTTAAACGGGCCGTGAGAGGCCTCACGGTCGTGAGGCTGGGTTTTTTTAAAAAACAACCGTTGAAGGAGCTCACGGCCCGTGAACTCCTTCACGGCCCGTTAACTTTTACAAATACGGGCCGTGAGACCCTTCACCGCCGTTAACTTTTACAATGATATTTTTTCTTCATACGTTTACAAACACGGGCCGTGAGACTCGTCATACAGATATTATGACAACAGCTCAAGAACGATATTGTGTGATAATAACGGTTTATCGTTTTTAATAAAGTGTACTAATAAACGTTTATGTTTTAATAAAATATTTCATTACTGTTCTATATTATACGTCTAGAATACAGTTCGTCTGCCATAAATCTTCGGAATCTAAAGCAAGCATCCTGTAAGCTAACCTCTTGCCACTCTAAAGATCTATTTTGAACCAACCTACGCAATAACATACAAATTACAACTCCCGAATCTCGACCAATATGACCGGCATTAGGAGGCCACACGGTTTCACCGGATACAACCAGTTCTTCGATTTCTTCTTGTCCGGAGTGCTGCCAATATTGTATACGTGACAGAAAATGTAAAAAGTACGATTCGAATTGTACGAAAATCGTTCGGGCACTACGATGAATGCACCATGAATCATCACACATATTTGGTCGGCATTCGTATGGAGAATATATACGAACTTGTAGTGAGTCCATAGAAATCTTAAAAATATACCAATTTTCTTCGTCATCAGTCATTGGTACGTAAACCTACAAAACAATTTAATTCACGGTTATAAATTCATGATTTTTATTGTAAAACATAAAAACGGTATTACCGTATCAACTTCCCATAACGCGGGATATAGACAGTCACTCCCGTCGCCATATTCGTTACCCTTAACGGACCCCAAGTATATTAAGTTAAACCACTCAAATGGGAGAATCGTCCAAAGATCACTACCCGGCAACACTTCTGTTCTACGTATTTCTTCATATCTCCATATTGTGAGTCTATTTGTCCACGCCCGAACATGCTATAAAATAACAACTTTTTCAATTGTTAGAATTTTAAAATAAAATAAAATTTACAAAAAAAAAATTAAATCATACCTCTGTACCTAAAGACACGTTTCCGAGTAATTCACGCCAAAATTGTAACTGAATATTGGAATTACCCATGTAATACACCCTACATGTTTGGGAATCACCGTTACGTATAAAGTGAATAACATTTTGAGACCAGCTCCTCCCATTCTACCAATTATGGTTATCTATTGGATCAGGAATACTTTCCACAATATCTCGTGAGTTTGAAGATGACTCATTTTGACGTCTTCTATTACCTCTACGAGAAGACATTTTAACTGTCTCGTTTCTCACTAACTGTATATAACAAGTAATATATATAACGTTTTATATAGAATCTTAAATCGAATCAAGTAATAATACGTCACGTCACATAATTATAAAATTTAAAAATGCACGCAAATCGAGGAAAAGAAATTCTCAGAAGGACTACTACGGCCCGTGGGAGAACTCACGGGCCGTTATGTAACGTATTCACGGGCCGTGTGTTTGGAGACTTACGGGCCGTGTTGTGTTTCACAGCCTGTGAGCTTATAAAGCTGTGAAAATTAAATTTCGAAAACCATACGGCCCGTAAGGCCCTTCACGGGCCGTAAAAAAAGTCAAAGGGCGTCCCTTTAACACCTGACAGGGCGTCCCTTTAGCAAAACCCTAACTAAAAATCAAAGAAACAAAGAAAGAAAGCTTTGATCTTGAGGCGCGCATGTGCAAGTATTGTGGTGAAACCACTAAACCAAAATCAACGATTTGTTCTAATGCGTGAATTATAATTATAAATTATAAGATAAACAAAATTTAGTATTAAAAAATTAATATTCTACTGTACACACTGACATACATAATTAATATATATAACTAGTATTTTCCCACCCGCGCGTTGCGGCGGGATTTCGTTTGAACGCTTGAGCCATACTTTGATAAGCGCAACCTAATATCCATATTACAAAACACGTTACGTAGAGTAGCAATATTGTTTGATTAGCATTGGTACAAAACACTTGGCTCTCTTAAAGTATTAGCAGGTTGGCA
This sequence comes from Flaveria linearis, assembly GCA_024085815.1. Lineage (NCBI taxonomy): Eukaryota > Viridiplantae > Streptophyta > Magnoliopsida > Asterales > Asteraceae > Flaveria > Flaveria linearis. The sequence goes on along the minus strand of CM044005.1, from coordinate 8,889,045 downwards.
TATAGAACAATTGCCTTTACCGAAGAGTCGGATTTCTTAAGCAGTATAACATGTGTAATGTAACTAAATAAAATGGATTAAATTTGTGGCCTTCCAGCCCACAAGGTATAGATGCAATACTACCGCGTCTCCTGCAAATACGAATGAAACAATTAACAACACTATCACATTATATTCTCAAGTGCATTGTATTCCTATGATACAAATAGGTATATTAGAAACAATCAAAATAGTCAACTCTACTCGCATATTTCATAGAAGAAGCATAGGAAGACGTCATACCTTAGGCTAGCATTTACGGGTGGATTTAAATATCCATTAACGTTTGAAATGGAGTTGTTTCTAAAATCCTTGCAGAAAATATCTTACACAAAGTCAAGATATGAGCAATAAAATTTACATTCAAGTACAAACAGTGAATAAAAAAGTAAAAAACAACAATAAAGCAGATTCCAATATGTATATATACATATTCATAAAACATAGATATTATGCTATGATACTAAAATACCAACTATATCAGGCCTATGATGTTATACAAGACATTGTAATACACACAAATAATAAAACAACTCCAATTCTTTACAAACACATAGCAGGCTACAGCCATAGTACCTTGCAAAAGATATAAAAATTCCTAAATATACATCAAAATACATCTATAGGCAAAGATCACAAACAAACAATACAGAGAAATCATACACCAACATACATACATATTACAACATGTGATAGTACACTAACAACATGCACACAAACAAAAATATAAACCTGCGATATTCATAAACAAACCTGAACATAAACCTGCGATATTCATAAACAAACCTGAACAACCTCAAAAGCAAAAAAATTCAGGCTATCAAACAAACGAATCAAAAGCCAATCACATAATCATCTATATACTAAACTTGAATTATCACGCAGATAACAAAAGAACTCAAATACATCACAAACGCATAATAGTTTGAGCAAAATTAAGATTAAGTCATTTTTTTTAAATAAATGATTTGCGAGATTTTATGAATTAAAAATAGTTTGAGCTATTTTCTAACAATGTTTGGCATCATGATATTACATTATATAAAGGAAGGTAGAAAAAGATTGTGACCTGAAGCATGATCCCAAGAAATGCCCAAGACTTAAAGATATGGCAGGGAACAGCAATACAGAGCTGATGCAATAAAAACAAAATCAGATGTAAACAATGACTAATTTACAGAATCAGTTTGACTAATGATATTAAATTAAGAAAATTATATAAATTGACATACCTCATGGAACACTGCAGACATAAAGAATGCAATCAAATGGGCACCTCCCTGAATCAAGTGTCTCTGATATTAAAACTTTGTAAGACAAAATATCAAGATAATATAAGTTTATCTTGATAAAAAAGATAAAGTTATGAATAATTGCTTCTTTAAATAATAAAAAACAACTTTTTACCTTAGGTATGCCACTACGTAAGCATGGAAAATATATATACCTCACGATCCATTTATGAACTGGCTGCAAAAAAATGAAATATTATTAGAATTTATCAGCAATGCCTTTACACATGATGGACCAAGCTACAGAGTAATTTGTATGCACTTTAGGCCTGACTGTATAATACATTAACAACATGCATACAAACAAAAATATAAACCTACGATATTCATAAACAAACCTAAACAACAACTTACACACCTACACAGAAATCTTGAAAGAACATATATACATGGTACAACACACTATAACAAACTAACAACTCAACAATCTAAACCCACTATACTTATAGACTTAAGTTGAACAACCTTAAAACCAATAAACTTACACAATTAAGTATACACTAAACACGTATTAACACACAAAAGTTAGTATATTCAATAGTTAGTAATTCGATTGTCCTTATAAGACCCTATGTATACTGATGTAACTCCTCTTCATAACCATATTCAATAGTTAGTAATTCGATTGTCCTTATGCCCTTGACTCTAAAGGCCAACCCCTTCTGCGATGATAGGTTCTATCTCTCAGATCTCGTCATCTGGTTAATTCTCTTCTAACCTAATATACTACAAGTAGTAAATCAACGTGTACCCATAAGATCAAGAAGAACACAATCCTACTTATTAATTCCTAAAAAAATAAAATGACTAAACCCTAAGAATCACAAGCGATACCAACTGTAGATCACGAGTTCCCTGCTCAACAATAACAATCTAATCATCCGTAAACCACGGGTAACAACTAACAATCACTTCTCTGATGAAACAAACACAACACAAAACGCTGCTAGATCCATCCCGACTCTACCTCAACCGCAAAAGGGAGGCGAAGCCGGCGGAGCTTCCACCGCAACCATCACAAACAACATGAAGACATCCCCAAAGGTCTACCACCGACACCACGGCGAGATGAGTCGGACCAGGAGATGAGATGCAACTCTCGATGCGTGCAACAAAAACGAAATACAAACCTGCCGGTGCACTACCGGAGAGAACCAGAGGCAAAAGAGGAGCCGGAGGACAGAAGGATCGCCATATCTCCGCCATCGAACCGTGCGACCTCAACAACTACCAACGACAACATCTCGTCGGAGCTACCGTGAACAGAAGAATATCATCTTGCCCCCACCTCCGGCACCACCAAAGAAGCCATGTGTGTGTGGGCGTGTGTGTGTGAGGGGATCATGGTGAGGTCTGGTGAGGGATAAAGAGGAGGTTCAAGACCAGTGGGTAGGGTTTAAAAGGTCGGTGGCACTGTAGCCACCGACATAAGTCTTTAATATATAGTATAATATAATACATAATTAAAATATATAATAACTAAAATAAATTATATTAAAATTTATTCTGTTTACTTATTCAACAAGAACTTTAAATGACCGATATTTTCAGAAATTCTTTATAACTTTGAAATAATTATGTATTAAAAATACAAAAATGTTCTAAAAAATATCGCTGTCTCGAAAACAATAAAATATTTTACTTCAATGTTGCCTGTCTATTTTTAGAAATAAAGTTCAGTTTAAAAGTATTCCTTGAATATTTTTATATGATGATGATTATTATTATTATTAAATATAATATCTTTTCCTTTATAAAACTAAACTAGTTGTGAAAAGAACAAATCTTTTCACTTTTAAAAACTTTTTTGTTTAAATTATAGAAATCTTTAAAAAGTATAGATCTAAGTACGTTGAAGAAGATTACATAGATACGATTTTATTTAGTTTATTAGTAATTAAAAGTTACGAGATTTTAAAAAAATATATAAAAAAAGCTAACAAATCTATGTTTTAAATAGTTTTTATATACCAATAATCCTCTGGCTAAGGTGGGATACCAATGATATATAAATAAAAGAAGACCATGGGTACAAAATGCTTAAAATTAAGTCAGGTGGTTTTTTCAGCAATGAGTTTTCTCATGAGAGGATTGGGGGCGTGGTCCCGGCTGGGAAACGGATAGGTGTACCCGATTAAGATAACATCTATCATCTGAAACATGGGCGTACATTTGCCGTTAAAAATAGTTTTATATTACAAAAAACATAGTTTTTTTTCTAAAATACGTAAAAGAGAGTCGAGCTTAATAAAAAAATACGTACATTGCTATAATATAATTTAATTTTTATAAATTTATTAATAACTAAAAGGTAGTTATAAACTTTCTTTAATTAAAAACTAATTTAAAAAAAAATTGGGGGAGATTTGTGGTGTATATCTCGCCTTGGGGAAATCAATTTTTTTTTAATAATTTTGAATGTAAGATTTATTGATCAAATGACCATTACGGTAATTCTCCTTTTTCTAAGGGTCCCTTTATTTAGACACCCCTTAATTTTAAATCAACACCCCTGTACCCTATACGCCGCGTATGGGTCCATACGCGGCGTATAGGGTATGTTATTGATTTGACGTTTTATACCCTATACTCGGCGTATGGGACCATACGCGGCGTATAGGGTTTGACATTTTATACCCATACGTGACTTATGACCCATACGTGGAAGAGCTATACGCCGCGTATGGAACCATACGCGGCGTATAGCTTATATATTTATTTTTTTTAATTTTTTGAGTTTTTATTTTAATATATACATAATTTGAATTAAAATTATTTAAACAATACAATACGAATACAATAATAAAATTAAAATTAAAATATATAATTCGCATATTACAAATTATAAATTAAAATAAATTTATATAAGCCGGGGGTTCTCGGTTATTCTCTATTATTGCGTTGTATTCCGAGATACGAATCCTATACACAATCTCCCATTCTGCAGCATGTACGCTTCGGTTAAGAATCCAAAGATTACTTAATGTTGGCATCGGATAATCTCCTTCTAACTTAACGTGGACGAAATGATTGTTGTTGACATGAACAATCGACACGACATGATGAGGCATGACAGTTTTCGGATCAGCCCATAATGGGAAAAATGTTTGACAACCATTATTGCTTAGTAAATGAAGAATAACCCCAAACTTTTGAGCAACCACTAATCCCGTATACGGCATTATCATCCAATGTTCTTCTGGTGCAGGTTCCACACTTTGCCAATCGATGGTGTGACGTAATTCGTTATACTGTCCGGGGTACAAAGTATCGAAACCTTCTCTGTACTCCAATTCATGTCTGTCCAACTCTTCTAAAAGCTGTGTCCGCACATACATCCACTTATTTTCGTCAAACCCTAAGCCTAAAGCTATTGATCGAAAACCACAATTCCCATCGGGTCGGACATCTCGTATACGTGAAATATACTGATGAAAGATTGACGGAATCCAATTTTTTAACCTGTTTATATTGTTTAATTGGTGATCTCCGACAATCGAAGAAAACTCATTAGTACCCCGTGATACTTTAGATGACGTTGAACGACTACGTTGCATGGCAGGCTTCTGGGGCTTTACAGTTGAACTTGTTCTTCCGGAAATGTGAGACGCAATAAACGAGCTATGTCTCGGCATGTCGCACGTACTTTGTTGAGTGTCGTACTTTTGTTTTTGAACCTTTAACGTTGGACGACCGCGAATATCTGTTTGAACAACAGGCGCTTTTTGTTATTTTTCCATGGATACACAATTTTTTTTATTTTTTCCACCAAACTAAATTTTACAGCTGCGGGTTGTGTCATTATTTGTTGTTTCACCCGTTCCATTTCTTCTTCAACATCAACTTTTTCATCCACCGTATATGATGGCTTAATGTTATCAAGCTTCGTCCAAAATACGTCAATTGCATCTAATGGAATTTTAGTGCCTGCATTATAAAGTATAAATTAATACATAATTTGTCACTTTAATAGAAAAATGATAATGATGGAGCGACTATTACCAGAATGTTCATATTTTTCCAGCCGACAAGCACAAGGCAAACCACAACTAGTGAAAAGATGACAACCACATGTTGCATTTGCAGAGCGCATCACATGCAATTTAGTGTTTTCGACAACTAATAAATCAAGAGCTATGTGTGAAACCTTGCCTCTTAAGTAATCAAATAGCGGAAGTTTATGATGATTCATGGTTTTAATTTTGTTTGTCTCAAAGCTTTCTTTTAAATTTACCTCTTGTGCGTTCACCAATTGATCTACAAACTCCACAAGTCTATCCAGTGAGCTATTTGTTGATTTAAGATATCTTTTTAAATTTGCATGTTGACTCTCCACCCTATTTGTTGTGCGTTGGCCAAAATTGCGGTTCAAGTTAGTCCAGGCTGATACAAACATTTCTTTGTAACTCTCTAACCAGTTTCTGTTTATATATGACAATACCTCTGAAAATATAATAAAACATAATTAAATTATATATTGAAAATATAATAAAACATAATTAAAATATAATAAAAACTTACTTTCTCGATTCGCTTCAACTAATCGTTCGTAAAGAAGGTTATAGTTATACTCGTAAATCTCCGCCGTGGGAGACTCACACAAACGTGCCCATGCATATTTAAACTTTCTCCAGTCATCTTTTGTAAAACTTGATTTACAGTGTTTCGCGATACATTCATCAATATGCCACCTGCATAAACACTTTGAAGCATTCGGAAACACTTTAACACATGCGTTCATTAAAGCGAGATCTCTGTCTGTTATTATGACGCGCGGCTCCATACACTTGCTTAACGTATCTTTAAATCTATTAAGCACCCATTCAAAATTATCTTCCCGTTCTTTGCTAATAAACGCATGAGCAACACAAAATGTCTTGTGTGTGGAGGTCACACCAACAATCTGAACAAACGGAAGCTTGTACATGTTTGTTTTATATGTAGCGTCTATCATCAGCACGTGCGGAAATGCACGCCAAGTGTCGTATGATTTAGGATGACAAAAAAATATATCTTCTACGACATTAGTATCGGGATCTTCTCGGGTGTAATAAACATACCTTTTAATAGAAAAAGGAAGGAAAATTGATGTTGTTAAGTGAGGATACAAATACAAGTTAGGCTTCATTTTAATTAAGTCTATTGAAAAAAAACCTCGGGTGTAATAAACGTACCTTTTAATAGATAAAAGGTTTTCTAAGACTTGCATTGGTGTTTCACCGACTTTTCTTTCACTTCTTATCTTATATTGAGCGTTGTATACGTCTCTGGTTATTGATGCGTTATTAGAACTTTGCTTTTTAATAGCTGATAAGATGCTACGAGGCTCCATGTTCTGATCAGTAAGCTGCTCCACCAAATTGTATTCGTTTTGAGAAAACCTTCTTACAAAAGGATGCCCCTCCATATGTTGAGCAGGATCATGGTTATGTTCGTCACTTCGCACCTCTAATTTCCACGAACGACGTTTGTTGTCGTATATCCCTACTAATTTAAAAGGACATCCGATTTTTTTGCTACCAGATCGTCTAACTGTTGCTTTACTTTTGTGTTCGCCCGCACGATCACAGATAAGCCATACCTTTACGACCTGACCTTCTTTTTTCTTTGATCTTCGTGTAATAATAACGTAACCATTATCACGTCCTCTATTAACAGCCCAACAGACTAGCTCATCGAGAGATAAAAAATTTTGAGATGTTTCAAACGATACTTTTGTCCTTTGTTTTTCATCACTCGAGAGTATATTATTTTGTTGCGTGTCGTAAGTTGACTCTCGGCAAAACTCAACTTCATAATCGGGAACATACGATTGGTTTAAATCTGGCAGTCCTGTCTCGTAAGCAGATTGAACGTACGCATCATCTTGATTACTATCCACCACGAACGAATATTCATTTGAATATTCATTTGAATATTCACCAAACAAATAGTTACCGTCCCAAAACGACATACCGAACGAATAAAAAGTGTGATATTTTGAGAGAGAAATACGTTTGGGATTTACAGGAATCGAAAGCATATCGAAAGTGTTATCGAAATCGTTGTTATATAGGTGAAAACGAATCTTGGGTCATGTCATATCGAAATAATTTATACGTGGCGTATGGGTCCATACGCCACGTATAGGCTCCTATACGCAGCGTATGGGCCTATACGCTACGTATAGGCTTGCCACGTCTTCCACGTATGGTACCTATACGCTGCGTATATTCGTACATGGTACAAAAACGCTTTATAGTACGTCTGACAACTATACGTAGCGTATGGGTCTATACGCCACGTATAGCGGCCTATACGCAGCGTATGGTTCTATACTCTGCGTATAGTCTTGCCACGTTTGCCCCGTATGAGCCCATACGTTGCTTGTAATCGTACATGGTATAAAAAGTACATCTGACACCACCTATACGTGGCGTATGGAGCCATACGCCACGTATAGTGCAAAAGAATTTGTCGCATGAGCACTATACGTGGTCGCAAGAGCACTGTAGTGGAGGAGCTATACATAGTACAAAAAGTACATCTGACACCACCTATACGTGGCGTATGGAGCCATACGCCACGTATGAATTGGTCGCCTGAGCACTATACGTGGTTGCAAGAGCACTGTAGTGGAGGAGCTATACGCCGCGTATGGGTCTATACGCGGCGTATAGTTTATATATGTATATGTTTTTTTTAATTTTTTGAGTTTTAATATATATATAATTTGAATTAAAATTATTTATGTATGTATGTATGTATGTATGTATGTATGTGTGTATGTATGTATGTATGTATGTCTGTATGTATGTATGTATGTATGTATGTATGTATGTATGTATGTATGTATGTATGTATGTATGTATGTATGTCTGTATGTCTGTTGTATGTATGTATGTATGTCTGTATGTCTGTATGTATGTATGTATGTATGTATGTATGTCTGTATGTATGTATGTATGTATGTATGTATGTATGTATGTATGTATGTATGTATGTATGTATGTATGTATGTATGTATGTATGTCTGTATGTCTGTATGTATGTATGTATGTATGTATGTATGTATGTATGTATGTATGTATGTATGTATGTATGTATGTCTGTATGTCTGTATGTCTGTATGTGTGTCTGTATGTATGTCTGTATGTCTGTCTGTCTGTATGTATGTATATATTTACAAAGATAAACATAAACTGATAATAAACATAAAAGATAAACATAAACTGATAATATATTTACAAAGTTTTTAAATTACATAACAAAATAAAAATTACAATACAAAACTACGGGGAGTCAGGGTAATCTCGAGGCGGTGGCAACGGCGGAGGATCAGTACCAGAACGCCGCGCAATCTCTGACTGAACCTGCCACTCCATCAGATCCTCAACGCGATCGAGCCGTCGACTCTGCTGCCGTAAGCTCCTAGACATATCCTGCAACAATGTCTCCACACGTGCAGGCAGCCTCACCTCTCTATAAATATGTCGCGGGATCTGAGGCTGAGGAGGCGGCTGATGTGGCTGAGGAGGCGGCTGATCATGTGGCTGCTCGTCGGGTGGTGGCTGATCATGCGGCTGCCCGTGCTGCTGCAGTGGATCGACAATGCCGAGCTGCTGAACTGGTGCCGGCTGCCAGATCTCCCCGGGTCGAAGAGAGAATCGTATGCCAACCGGAAACTGGCGTATAATACGCATGCCGAATAGCGTACGACGATCTAATCTCACCGGCTCGATCGGCGGAGACACGTCACCAAGATGCCGAGGAAGATAACCTAAAGATCGGGCAATCAACGTGATGTACGCGCCGCCGTACACCGCTCCTCGCTCCTGGCGATGATAATACGAAGCAAAATACTCTGCCAAACATCTCGCCAGGTTACACCTGGTCCCTGTAATCAAACAGTATAAGTAAAATAAGTCGGGAATGGTACACCACTCCCGACTCTTGCCACGTCCCGTGATGGACGTGGCGATCATCCGATGCAGATAACGGATGAGAGGATCTCGAATGCCGGTGACCCTGCCCTTAGTCCTCTGAAACGGACCTCCGGCAATCTGAGGCCACCACTCTCTCAATGTGCCCTCCTCCATCTCAGTAATACCCTCAGTGAACAGAGGGGTAACAGTCTCCGGCTCATAATAAAGCCCCGAGACAACTGCAAACTGCTCAATGGACATCTGATGTGCATGTCCACAAAGCGTAAAAGAAATCTCCGATCGCTCATCGTCCTCCACCATCTCATCTGGACGAATATATGTAAATGTGGATAAAAACTCCACTACCAGCTCACGGTGGGACGGTAAGAATGCGATCTCAAAAAGACGTCTCCACGGCGTATCGTCTCCGATAATAGCAGCAAGACGATCGCGCTCTCCCAACTCAGCCATCACCTTCCAATCTACGGCCTTTTGATGACCGATCTTCATCCGAATAAATTTTGAGCACTTAGCGTGCTCAACGGAACCGGCATCAAACTGCAGCCAAGGATGCTCGGCAATATAGTCAACAACGTCAGCCTCAATCTCAGAATCGGAAGACATATCTGCACAGGTGAACAAATAGGTCAAAAACAACGTATACGTATCTATATATATATATACACATATACATATATATATGTATATGTATATGTATATGTATATGTATATGTATATGTATATATGTATATATGTATACGTATACGTATACGTATACGTATACGTATACGTATACGTATACGTATACGTATACGTATACGTATACGTATACGTATACGTATACGTATACGTATACGTATACGTATACGTATACGTATACGTATACGTATACGTATACGTATACGTATACGTATATGTATATATATATGTATATGTATATGTATATGTATATGTATATGTATACACATATACATATACATGTTATATGTATATATATGTACATATACATATATGTATATGTATATGTGTATATACATATATATGTATATGTATATGTATATGTATATGTATATGTATATGTATATGTATATGTATATGTATATGTATATGTATATGTATATGTATATGTATATGTATATGTATATGTATATGTATATGTATATGTATATGTATATGTATATGTATATGTATATGTATATGTATATGTATATTATATGTATATGTATATGTATATGTATATGTATATGTATATGTATATGTATATGTATATGTATATGTATATGTATATGTATATGTATATGTATATGTATATGTATATGTATATGCGTATATACATATATATGTATTTGTATATATATATTTACCCTATACGCCGCGTATAGGGCTATACGCCGCGTATAGGGTAGCAGCGTATGGGTCACAGGGCAACGTATAGGTCGAATCAGACCCTATACGCCGCGTATAGGACTATACGCGGCGTATAGGGGACCCACGTATGGCCCACAAGTCGCGTATTGCAACACCCTATACGCCGCGTATATATCTATACGCCGCGTATAGGGTACACACCGATGTGTCTTCGTCCCCAACCAAAGAACTATACGCTGCGTATAGCCCTATACGCGGGGCTGTACCGGCGTATAGTTCTTTATTCCAGTTTTTAAATCACGCATTTTGGGGCATAAAACACTACTTTAACGTTTAAATCAATGAACGATTAACATAATAATGATGTATGAACAATAATACGTACCTGGATGTTGAAAAATCGAAGATCAATACGTGTAGTATAGTGCTATACGAGAGTGTTTTTTTTTGAAGTGTGTGTAAAAAATGAGAAAATTTGAAAGATATAGTGTACCGAGGATCTATACGCCGCGTATGGGCCCATACGCGGCGTATAGCTTATATTCTTTTTTAAATTGACACCGACCTATACGTGGCGTATGGGCCTATACGCCCCGTATAGGTGAACTGATGTGACGTCGGTTGTCAGTCATTAATGTCGCATTAATGGTCGTACCCTATACGCCGGGCATGGGCCGCGTATGGACCCATACGCGGCGTATAGGGGGGTGTCGATTTAAGATTTTGAGTGTCCCTTTATTAGCACCCTTTTCTAATTTATAGAAGCTCCATAATGTCAAATCAATCAAATATATTTGAAATCAAAATGTCTATTACATTAATAACATATCTCCTTAAAATCTATTTATAAAAGGAAGGTGGAGAAAATACGCAACCATCTAATTTTTGACATGTTTCCGTTACCAAATGTTGCGTATTTATATCCTGCTGATACCCGCGTATCATCACCTCAAAGATCCAATTTCCCTCTTCTTTCTCCCACCCTAAATTCACGTTTCAGGTACTCCTCCTCAATTTATATATTTCCACACACACACACACAAACACACTATATATATATATTTTCACACGAATGAAGAACAGTAGAACACCATAGTCGGTGATTGTGTTATGCGAAAGAAGGTGAAATGCAGCCCTAAGGTGATGAGATCGTTTTCGTCAATTTCACACACACAGAGATGCACCATTACAGTTCGTTGCTCTGATGGACGTGATTGTTAAACGAACGTGCTTAAGGTGATCACGTTTCTCTCTTCATTTTGATTTAATTTTCGTTTTCATTTATCTATTTTGGCTTTTGTTTTCATCCCGTGGCAGAGGAGACGATCACAATAGTTTTCTCGGCGTCAGTTTTGTTTGATCGGAGCTAGGTTCTCTCTGATTGCAGTTCAATTCTCTATCTGTAGAATGAATGTGTTTACGGTGATCACGTTTCTCTCTTCCTTGTGATCTGATTTTTGTTTTCGTTTAGCTATTTTGACTTTTTATTTTCTTCTGGTGGAACACATTAGGTTTTGTCGGCATCAATTTTGTTTGACCGGAGGTTCTCTCAGATTGCAGTTCAGTTCTCTGATTGTAAAAGGAATATGTTTACAGTGATCGTGTTTCTCTCTTCCTTTTCATTTGATTTTTGTTTTCATTTATCTGTTTTGACTTTTATCTTATTTTGACTTTTATTTTCTTCAGGTAGCAGGGAGACGATCACATTAGAATTTCTCGACATCGATTTTGTTTGATCGGATGTTCTCTATGATTACAATTCATTTCACTGTTTGTAAACTGAATGTGTTTACGGTGATCATGTTTATCTCTTCCTTTTGATTTGTTTTTTGTTTTTGTTTATCTATTTTGACTTTTATTTTCTTCTGGTGGAACGCATTAGGTTTTCTCGATATCAGTTTTGTTTGACCGGAGGTTCTCACTAATTGCAGTTTAGTTCTCTGATTGTAAAACGAATGTGTTGACGGTGATGGCATTCTCTCTTCCTTTTGATTTAATTTTCATTTCCATTTATCTATTTTGACTTTTGTTTTCTTCTGGTGGAACACATTAGGTTTCTCGGCGTCAGTTATGTTTGATCGGAGGTTCTGCAGTTCAATTCTCTTATTGTAAAACGAATGTGTTTACGGTGATTGTGTTTCTCTCTTCATTTTGATATTATTTTCGTTTTCAATTATATATTTTGACTTTTATTTTTTTCAGGTGGCAGAGGAGACGATCACATTAGGTTTTCTCGGCATCAAATTGTTTGATCGAAGATTCTATCTAATTGCAGTTCAGTTCTCTGACTGTAAAATGAATATGTTTTCGGTGATCACGTTTCTTTCTTCCTTCTAATCTGATTTTTGTTTTGTTTATCTATTTTGACTTTTATTTTCTTCTGGTGGAACACATTAGGTTTTCTCGGCATCAGTTTTGTTTGACCAGAGGTTCTCTCTGATTGCAGTTTAGTTCTCTGATGGTAAAAGGAATGTGTTTACAATGATCGTGTTTCTCTCTTCCTTTTGATTTGATTTTTGTTTTCGTTTATCTTTTTGACTTTTATCTTATTTTGACATTTATTTTCTTCAGGTAGCAGAAGAGACGGTCACATAAGCTTTTCTCGGCATCAATTTTGTTTGATCGGAGGTTCTCTGTGACTGCAGTTCATTTCTCTGTTTGTAAAAGGAATGTGTTTACGGTGATCACATTTCTCTCTTCCTTTTGATTTTATTTTTGTTTTCGGTTATCTATTTTGACTTTTATCTTCTTCTGGTGGAACACATCAGGTTTTATCGGGATCAATTTTGTTTGACCGGAGATTCTATCCGATTGCAGTGGTTTGTAAAACGAATGTGTTACGGTGATACCGTTTCTTACTTCCTTTTGATTTGATTTTCGTTTTCGATATCTATTTTGACTTTTATTTTTTTCAGGTGGCACACTTTAGGTTTTCTGGGCATCAATTTTGTTTGACTTGAGGTTCTCTCTTATTGCAGTTGAGTTCTCTGTTTGTAAAACGAATGTGTTTACGGTGATCGTGTTTCTCTCTTCCTTTTGATTTTATTTTTGTTTTCGGTTATCTATTTTGACTTATATTTTCTTCAGGTGACACACATTAGGTTTTCTGGGCATCAATTTGGTTTGACTCGAGGTTCTTTCTGATTACAGTTCAGTCTCTGATTGTAAAATGAATGTGTTTACGGTGATCACGTTTCTCTCTTTTTGATTTGAGTTTTGGTTATCTATTTTGACTTTTATTTTCTTTTGATGGAACACATTAGGTTTTCTGGGCATCAATGTTGAAGAATTGAAGAACTAGTGTCAAAGCTCAACAACCTCCACTCTGCATTTTTAACAGAACGCAAAGAAGAACAGGAAGCACTACTGTCTACCAAATATGTTAAAGGTATCAAAATATGATGATTTTGGATCAGAATCACCAAGTGATTAATTTATTACATGTGTAAGTATGACTGTTTATTACTTTTTCATTATGATTGTTGTGATTAACACAAGTGTATTCTATGAATTGCTAGACTCTGTTGTAGCAGAGTTAAGAGAAGAGCTCTAGTATTGCTCGTGAAGTAGAAGGTGCTGGGCAGATGTGGCACTTGACAATGGTAAAGGTTGGATATGGTGTATAGTTATCCTTTATATTTCATAATACGTTGAACAAGTATATAGGTTTGTTTGAGCAAGTGTTATGAATATGATTGTGTGATATTAATAATATAGGAGTTGGATAATCAATCACCTATAGTAAAGTGAGTTTTGGAATATAGTACATTAGTTTAAGTGTCTGGATAATTTGATAATTTTAGAAAATAGTAAGTAATCAACCAATAAGGACATTTTTGCAATCGGAAAAGTAGAGATTGTTAAAATTAGAAGCCCTAAAGTCATAAGGGTTAACTAAGTAATTCTAGTTTTTTTTCCTCATATATATTTGTTATTTTCTTGTATAGCATCTGTTGAAGCTTGCAGGAGAAACATTAAATTCAATGGTTCAGTTATTGTTATACTAGCATGTAGTCATCACTTCTGTCTGATGAAACGTTTATGCATCTGGCTTGGTTTAAGTTGTTTACTAAATACCAGATGTTCCTCTTTTTGCAAGTTTGCACAATCTTTTTGCAACCCTAAAACTTCACTTTTTGCACTGGTATTTAGGTCTCATGTATAATTAATGTTGGATCTTGTATATCTTAAACTCGTGTGTCATTGCGGACTCTATATGGGATATTATGTGTCGTTGGGTAAGCTAGTTTTGTTCATTATAATAGGAGCAAGAAAATACATTTTTTGTGCTGAAAATTTGTGGCTTATTATCGATTTGGGATATTATGGGTTGTTGGATGAACTAAGTTTCAGCCCAACTGCTCGAGCATCTGGAAGTGTGCTCCTAGCTAAGGAATCCAAGCTTCAGGTATGTTTCACTTCATTCTTAGAAATATAGCATATATATCCTTTTCAGTATGTAGAAACTTTGGTAAATTTTGAAATGATTACCAGAAGGCTGATTTGTATCATGTTTGCTTCCCTTCATTATTAGCCAAATACCATATACACCCTTTTATAAACTGCTAGTTCACAAGTCTTGAACTTTCCTTTTTGCTAGTAATGTGCATATTTATGTAGCCTTTGTTTACACTGTCCATAGTCGATGATTGTGTTACGGGATAGAAGGTGAAATCAAAACTTGTTGTTGGTTGAGTATATATGCTTATTCAGCTTATGAAAATTGATATGTTATGGAGTTTTTTATATAGCATGTTGTCATTGTTTCTATCCGATGATGACACATGATTTTTTATATTAGCAAGTTATTATGGTATAACCATAATTTGATGTTTTTCAAGTTTATCTTGATCTGTCTAGTTCACCATCTGTGTTCCTGGAATCTGTAGTTCAGTCATCTGCTGACAAATCAGCATGCTGATGTGTGTAACAACTAATAAAGGAAGTCATACGTGTAGGCAAGAGGGATGTCTTCTTTCTCATTTATTTGTTTTATGTTCTAATTCTTTACATTGTTTGGCTATTTGAATTAGGTTATCTCTGCAAAAATATTGATCAAATCTGAGTACAAGTGAAGAAGCCATTAGTGTTGCAGAATTGTTTAGTTCGTGTTAATGCTCAACAATTAACCTCCACTCTGGCAAGAATGACACTAAGCACCATTGTCTAAGAGAAAAAAAGGTGGTAAAGGTATCAAAAGATCATGAGTCTCGATTAGAATTACCAAGTGATTCTTTTAATTCACGTGTAAGTTGTAACTTTTATATTATACGGGCTGTGAATAACATACTTGTTTTTTTTGAATTGCTAGGCTTTGTTTGCAACAGGCCGGGTTAAGAGTAAAAAGCTCTAAGATATGCTCGTGAGTAGAAGGGGTTGGGTAAGATGGGGCACTAGACAATGGTAAAGGTTGGGTATGGTGTATATTTTAATTTGCTTTATGTTTCATGATATGTTGTGTGGGGGTGTTTGGGCTTTTATTTTTAGTATGAATATGTGATATTTAGTAACAAGAGTTGGATAATAAGATGTTTGAGTGTCTGGCTAAATGATTATTTTAGAAAATAGTATATGAAGTTGACTGGTAAGGGGAATATTTTACAAGTCTAATATCATATGAAGTACATAAGTAATACATTTTGTTACCCCTAAATAATTAGTTTTGTTTTTGTTTTTCTTTTTTTTTGGGCGGTGGATATAAATCCTATTAAATATATTTGTTACATTTCTGGTGTAGCATCTGTTGAAGCTTGAAGCAGACAGATTAAATTAGTGGTTCAGTTGCAACCACAAAGATGGAATCAAAAGTTGCCTATAGTTGAGTATGTATGCTTATTCATCTTATGGATATTGATATTCTATGGTTTTTTTTTCTATATAGCATGTTGCCATTGTTCTTTATCTGATGATGACGAATAATTGTTTATGTTAGCAAGTTATTATGGTATAACCATAAAATAAATGTTTTTCAGGTTGGTCTTGATCTGTCATCTGCTGTCATCTGCTGAGATAAGTCAGCATGCTGATGTGTGTAACAACTAATAAAGGAAGTCATCCGTGTAGGCAAGAGGGATGTCTTCTCTCTCATTTATTTGTTTTATATTCTAATTCTTTACATTGTTTGTTGAAATTGTTTGGCTATTTGAATTAGGTTATCTCTACAACAATGTTGATCAAATCTGAGTACAAGTGAAGAAGCCATCAGAATTGTTAAGTTGGTGTTAATGCTCAACAACATCCACTCTAGAAAGAATGACACTAGGCACCATTGTCTAAGAGAAAAAAAGGTGGTAAAGGTATCAGAAGATCATGAGTCTGGATGAGAATTACCAAGTGATTCTTTTAGTTCACGCGTAAGTTGTAACTTTTATATTGTAAGGGTTGTGAATAACATACTAGTTTTCTTTGCATCGCTAGACTTTGTTTGCTACAGGCCGGGTTAAGAGTAAAAAGCTCTAAGATATGCTCGTGAGTCGAATGGATTGGCCAAGATGTGGCACTAGAAAATGGTAAAGGTTGGGTATGGTACGATCTATATCTGTGGTATAACCATAATTTGATGTATTTCGTATCTGATACATTATTAGCATATCTCCTTAAAATCTATTTATAAAAGGAAGGTGAAAAAAATACGCAACCATCTAATTTTTGACATGTTTCCGTTACCAAATGTTGCGTATTTATATCCTACTGATACCCGCGTACCTCAAAGATCCAATTTCCCTCTTCTTTCTCCCACCCTAAATTCACGTTTCAGGTACTCCTCCTCAATTTATATATTTCCACACACACACACACACATACACTATATATCTTCGCACGAATGAAGAACAGCAGAACACCATAGTCGGTGATTGTGTTATGCGAAAGAAGGTGAATTGCAGCCCTAAGGTGATGAGATCGTTTTCGTCAATTTCACACACAGAGATATGCCATTGCAGTTCGTTGCTCTGATGGACGAGATCGTTAAACGAACATGCTTAAGGTGATCATGTTTCTCTCTTCATTTTGATTTAATTTTCGTTTTCATTTATCTATTTTGACTTTTGTTTTCATCCTGTTGTAGAGAAGATCATCACATTAGGTTTTCTAGGCATCAGTTTTGTTTGATCGGAGCTAGGTTCTCTCTGATTGCAGTTGGATTCTCTTATTGTAAAAGGAATGTGTTTACGTTATCACATTTCTCTCTTCCTTTGATTTGATTTTTGTTTTCGTTTAGATATTTTCACTTTTATTTTCTTCTGGTGGAACATATTAGGTTTTGTCGGCATTAATTTTGTTTGACCGGAGGTTCTCTGGTTGTAAAAGGAATGTGTTTACAGTGATCGTGTTTCTCTCTTCCTTTTCATTTGATTTTTGTTTTCGTTTATCTGTTTTAACTTTTATCTTATTTTGACTTTTATTTTCTTCAGATAGCAGGGAGACGATCACATTAGAATTTCTCGGCATCAATTTTGTTTGATTGGATGTTCTCTATGATTACAGTTCATTTCTCTGTTTGTAAACTGAATGTGTTTACGGTGATCATGTTTATCTCTTCCTTTTGATTTGCTTTTTGTTTTTGTTTATCTATTTTGACTTTTATTTTCTTCCGGTGGAACGCATTAGGTTTTCTCGGCATCAGTTTTGTTTGACCAGAGGTTCTCTCTGATTGCAGTTTAGTTCTCTAATTGTAGAACGAATGTGTTGACGGTGATCGCGTTCTCTCTTCCTTTTGATTTGATTTTTGTTTTCGTTTATCTGTTTTGACTTTTATATTATTTTGACTTTTATTTTCTTCAGGTGGCGGAGGAGACGGTCAGTCGGTCCCATTAGGAATTCTCGGCATCAATTTTGTTTGATCGGTGGTTCTCTATGATTGCAGTTCAGTTCTCTGTCTGTAAAATGAATGTGTTGACGGAATGATGGTGATTGCGTTTCTCTCTTCTTTTTAATTTGATTTTTTTTTCGTTTAGCTATTGTGACTTTTATTTTCTTTTGGTGGAACACATTAGGTTTACTCGGCATCAGTTTTGTTTGACCGGAGGTTCTCTCTGATTGCAGTTTAGTTCTCTGATTGTAGAAGGAATGTGTTTACAGTGATCGTGTTTCTCTCTTCCTTTTCATTTGATTTTTGTTTTCGTTTATCTGTTTTGACTTTTATCTTATTTTGACATTTATTTTCTTCAGGTAGCAGAAGGGACGGTCACATCAGCTTTTCTCGGCATCAGTTTGGTTTGATTGGAGGTTCTCTGTGATTGTAGTTCATTTCTCTGTTTGTAAAACGAATGTGTTTGCGGCGATCGCGTTTCTATCTTCCTTTTGATTTTATTTTTGTTTTTGGTTATCTATTTTGACTTTTATCTTCTTCAGGTGGAACACATCAGGTTTTATCGGGATCAATTTTGTTTGACCGGAGGTTCTATCTGATTGCAGTGGTTTGTAAAACGAATGTGTTTACGGTGATAGCGTTTCTTTCTTCCTTTTGATTTTATTTTCGTTTTCGATATCTATTTGGACTTTTATTTTTTTCAGGTGGCACACTTTAAGTTTTCTGGGCATCAATTTTGTTTGACCCGAGGTTCTCTCTTATTGCAGTTGAGTTCTCTGTTTGTAAAACGAATGTGTTTACGGTGATCGCGTTTCTGGCACTAGTGGACTCACATATTAAAATCACAAGTGGAGGTGCTTTTGAGGAAAATATGGAGATATGACGATTTTTTGGCAGAAAGTAGGGAACTTTTGCCTGTGCTTGCTTTGTTTAAAAACATTGAAAAACAATTGATTGAGGGAGTGAATTCCTTTGAAGAAGAACCTTCGGATGAGGATGATTCAAGTCTTGTTTGGCTAAAACTTTTGGTGATCATCTTAGATGTATTGAAGAACAAGATCTTTTGGTACTTTAATCCTTGCTATTTCATTTTGATTGTTATGAATTCTATCTTGAACCTTGTTTTAATGTGTAAAACTATGAGTGGCTAGTCTCCTTTTGTGTTTCCTTTTGGTTTGAAGGATTTGCAACTTTGATCATGTTGGTGTTCTATATTTATGGGATGATGAAATTGATCTTGTGATTATTTTGTCATGATGATTGTGTATTGTGTGTAATGGGTCATTAATGGATTGCTTAACTTTAACCATACGTCCTTGATGCCATAGACAAATCTTGATTTAGTGGAAGGGTTGGGGTAATTCAATAGTGATACTGATTATCGAGAGATAACCTTGCTAATACAAGTACTTAGTCCTCTTTTATCACACATAAGCACACACTCATGAATCATGTCTATGTGGTTCTTCTCAATTAGCACCAATATCATCATTTGTTAAAATCCGGATACCAAAGGGAAACATATCTCTCATTACTGATTTTTACAAACCAATTTACTTTGTTTTCTTGCTTTAAGTCAATTCAACAAATCAACAAACTATTGAATTTTACTTTCTTGTCATTTTAGTTAAATTTAGGTAATTGCAATTTGATTGAGTTAACACATATTCCACAAACTCCCTGTGTTCGATAACCCACTTACCGCTAGCTAAGTAGTAGTATTTGGTTTTAAATTTGATTGAGACTTCGACCTCACGTCACCTGCGTCTCCTCCTGGGTGTAAAACCCAAGAGTCACCGCCCACTGAGCGAGGGTGAACTCAAACCTAGTGCTCCCCAGCCTAAATCAAACAGCTAGGTGCTCTCGGGGGTCCTTATCCTCTGTCACGGGAGTGAACAAAAACGTACACAAAAACTCCAACTTAAGCTCCCTGTAGCCCCTCCTAGATCCTAAATCAAACATACGCCTCCAGGGCGTCTCTCCCTCGAGCCTAACGATATCCTGGCACGTGCTATATCTCCAACCTTCAGAGGCCGTCCAATCAGCTTCCACAGCCTAAGCCGTGGCTGTGTCTCTCGAGGAAAACGAAGATCAGTATGTGGGTCCAGGAAGTCACCCTGACCCTCAGGCTCGGTCTCTGGACTTGAACGTTTGCGCGGCGGCATAATCTGCAAAAAAAAATTGAAAATCATAAGAACACATAAAAGGGTTACGGCCCGTGAAGGGAGGTCACGGCCCGTGACCCTCTGAATGTTCAAAGGGTTACGGCCCGTGAACAACAGTCACGGCCCGTGACCATTTGAAAATTCAAACGGTTACGGCCCGTGACGGCTGTTCACGACCCGTAACCCCCAAAAATTTTCAGAAAAATTTTGTTTTTAAATTAAATTTTAACGTATTTAAACGATAAATATACAAAAGTAAAATATGAATTTCAATACGTACCGTAGTAAGGAGTCGGCGGTATGAAAGTGATGAAAATCCGGAGGTCGTGACAGAGTGAATCGTATGTGTGTTTAGGGGGCGTAAATGAAGAAATGGGCCATGAGGCCGCATATATAATCCACCTTCACAGTCGTGAAGGGCCTCACGGCCCGTTAACTATTACTTAAACGGGCCGTGAGAGGCCTCACGGTCGTGAGGCTGGGTTTTTTTAAAAAACAACCGTTGAAGGAGCTCACGGCCCGTGAACTCCTTCACGGCCCGTTAACTTTTACAAATACGGGCCGTGAGACCCTTCACCGCCGTTAACTTTT
The DNA here is from genome assembly GCA_024085815.1 of Flaveria linearis. Taxonomy (NCBI): domain Eukaryota; kingdom Viridiplantae; phylum Streptophyta; class Magnoliopsida; order Asterales; family Asteraceae; genus Flaveria; species Flaveria linearis. The sequence continues at coordinate 8,867,876 of CM044005.1, read as the reverse complement.
ACAATGATATTTTTTCTTCATACGTTTACAAACACGGGCCGTGAGACTCGTCATACAGATATTATGACAACAGCTCAAGAACGATATTGTGTGATAATAACGGTTTATCGTTTTTAATAAAGTGTGCTAATAAACGTTTATGTTTTAATAAAATATTTCATTACTGTTCTATATTATACGTCTAGAATACAGTTCGTCTGCCATAAATCTTCGGAATCTAAAGCAAGCATCCTGTAAGCTAACCACTTGCCACTCTAAAGATCTATTTTGAACCAACCTACGCAATAACATACAAATTACAACTCCCGAATCTCGACCAATATGACCGGCATTAGGAGGCCACACGGTTTCACCGGATACAACCAGTTCTTCGATTTCTTCTTGTCCGGAGTGCTGCCAATATTGTATACGTGACAGAAAATATAAAAAGTACGATTCGAATTGTACGAAAATCGTTCGGGCACTACGATGAATGCACCATGAATCATCACACATATTTGGTCGGCATTCGTATGGAGAATATATACGAACTTGTAGTGAGTCCATAGAAATCTTAAAAATATACCAATTTTCTTCGTCATCAGTCATTGGTACGTAAACCTACAAAACAATTTAATTCACGGTTATAAATTCATGATTTTTATTATAAAACATAAAAACAGTATTACCGTATCAACTTCCCATAACGCGGGATATAGACAGTCACTCCCGTCGCCATATTCGTTACCCTTAACGGACCCCAAGTATATTAAGTTAAACCACTCAAATGGGAGAATCGTCCAACGATCACTACCCGGCAACACTTCTGTTCTACGTATTTCTTCATATCTCCATATTGTGAGTCTATTTGTCCACGCCCGAACATGCTATAAAATAACAACTTTTTTAATTGTTAGAATTTTAAAATAAAATAAAATTTACAAAAAAAAAATTAAATCATACCTCTGTACCTAAAGACACGTTTCCGAGTAATTCACGTCAAAATTGTAACTGAATATTGGAATTACCCATGTAATACACCCTACATGTTTGGGAATCACCGTTACGTATAAAGTGAATAACATTTTGAGACCAGCTCCTCCCATTCTGCCAATTATGGTTATCTATTGGATCAGGAATACTTTCCACAATATCTCGTGAGTTTGAAGATGACTCATTTTGACGTCTTCTATTACCTCTACGAGAAGACATTTTAACTGTTTCGTTTCTCACTAACTGTATATAACAAGTAATATATATAACGTTTTATATAGAATCTTAAATCGAATCAAGGAATAATACGTCACGTCACATAATTATAAAATTTAAAAATGCACGCAAATCGAGGAAAAGAAATTCTCAGAAGGACTACTACGGCCCGTGGGAGAACTCACGGGCCGTTATGTGACATATTCACGGGCCGTGTGTTTGGAGACTTACGGGCCGTGTTGTGTTTCACAGCCCGTGAGCTTATAAAGCTGTGAAAATTAAATTTTGAAAACCATACGGCCCGTAAGGCCCTTCACGGGCCGTAAAAAAAGTCAAAGGGCGTCCCTTTAACACCTGACAGGGCGTCCCTTTAGCAAAACCCTAACTAAAAATCAAAGAAACAAAGAAAGAAAGCTTTGATCTTGAGGCGCGCATGTGCAAGTATTGTGGTGAAACCACTAAACCAAAATCAACGATTTGTTCTAGTGCGTGAATTATAATTATAAATTCTAAGATAAACAAAATTTAGTATTAAAAAATTAATATTCTACTGTACACACCGACATACATAATTAATATATATAACTAGTATTTTCCCACCCGCGCGTTGCGGCGGGATTTCGTTTGAACGCTTAAGCCATACTTTGATAAGCGCAACCTAATATCCATATTACAAAACACGTTACGTAGAGTAGCAATATTGTTTGATTAGCATTGGTACAAAACACTTGGCTCTCTTAAAGTATTAGCAGGTTGGCATATAGAACAATTGCCTTTACCGAAGAGTCGGATTTCTTAAGCAGTATAACATGTGTAATGTAACTAAATAAAATGGATTAAATTTGTGGCCTTCCAGCCCACAAGGTATAGATGCAATACTACCGCGTCTCCTGCAAATACGAATGAAACAATTAACAACACTATCACATTATATTCTCAAGTGCATTGTATTCCTATGATACAAATAGGTATATTAGAAACAATCAAAATAGTCAACTCTACTCGCATATTTCATAGAAGAAGCATAGGAAGACGTCATACCTTAGGCTAGCATTTACGGGTGGATTTAAATATCCATTAACGTTTGAAATGGAGTTATTTCTAAAATCCCTGCAGAAAATATCTTACACAAAGTCAAGATATGAGCAATAAAATTTACATTCAAGTACAAACAGTGAATAAAAAGTAAAAAACAACAATAAAGCAGATTCCAATATGTATATATACATATTCATAAAACATAGATATTATGCTATGATACTAAAATACCAACTATATCAGGCCTATGATGTTATACAAGACATTGTAATACACACAAATAATAAAACAACTCCAATTCTTTACAAACACATAGCAGGCTACAGCCATAGTACCTTGCAAAAGATATAGAAGTTCCTAAATATACATCAAAATACATCTATAGGCAAAGATCACAAACAAACAATACAGAGAAATCATACACCAACATACATACATATTACAACATGTGATAGTACACTAACAACATGCACACAAACAAAAATATAAACCTGCGATATTCATAAACAAACCTGAACATAAACCTGCGATATTCATAAACAAACCTGAACAACCTCAAAAGCAAAAAAATTCAGGCTATCAAACAAACGAATCAAAAGCCAATCACATAATCATCTATATACTAAACTTGAATTATCACGCAGATAACAAAAGAACTCAAATACATCACAAAGCAAAATTAAGATTAAGTCATTTTTTTAAATAAATGATTTGCGAGATTTTATGAATTAAAAATAGTTTGAGCTATTTTCTAACAATGTTTGGCATCATGATATTACATTATATAAAGGAAGGTAGAAAAAGATTGTGACCTGAAGCATGATCCCAAGAAATGCCCAAAACTTAAAGATATGGCAGGGAACAGCAATACAGAGCTGATGCAATAAAAACAAAATCAGATGTAAACAATGACTAATTTACAGAATCAGTTTGACTAATGATATTAAATTAAGAAAATTATATAAATTGACATACCTCATGGAACACTGCAGACATAAAGAATGCAATCAAATGGGCACCTCCCTGAATCAAGTGTCTCAGATATAAAAACTTTGTAAGACAAAATATCAAGATAATATAAGTTTATCTTGATAAAAAAGATAAAGTTATGAATAATTGCTTCTTTAAATAATAAAAAACAACTTTTTACCTTAGGTATGCCACTACGTAAGCATGGAAAATATATATGCCTCACGATCCATTTATGAACTGGCTGCAAAAAAATGAAATATTTATTAGAATTTATCAGCAATGCCTTTACACATGATGGACCAAGCTACAGAGTAATTTGTATGCACTTTAGGCCTGACTGTATAATACATTAACAACATGCATACAAACAAAAATATAAACCTACGATATTCATAAACAAACCTAAACAACAACTTACACACCTACACAGAAATCTTGAAAGAACATATATACATGGTACAACACACTATAACAAACTAACAACTCAACAATCTAAACCCACTATACTTATAGACTTAAGTTGAACAACCTTAAAACCAATAAACTTACACAATTAAGTATACACTAAACACGTATTAACACACAAAAGTTAGTATATTCAATAGTTAGTAATTCGATTGTCCTTATAAGACCCTATGTATACTGATGTAACTCCTCTTCATAACCATATTCAATAGTTAGTAATTCGATTGTCCTTATGCCCTTGACTCTAAAGGCCAACCCCTTCTGCGATGATAGGTTCTATCTCTCAGATCTCGTCATCTGGTTAATTCTCTTCTAACCTAATTTACTACAAGTAGTAAATCAACGTGTACCCATAAGATCAAGAAGAACACAATCCTACTTATTAATTCCTAAAAAAATAAAATGACTAAACCCTAAGAATCACAAGCGATACCAACTGTAGATCACGAGTTCCCTGCTCAACAATAACAATCTAATCATCCGTAAACCACGGGTAACAACTAACAATCACTTCTCTGATGAAACAAACACAACACAAAACGCTGCTAGATCCATCCCGACTCTACCTCAACCGCAAAAGGGAGGCGAAGCCGGCGGAGCTTCCACCGCAACCATCACAAACAACATGAAGACATCCCGAAAGGTCTACCACCGACACCACGGCGAGATGAGTCGGACCAGGAGATGAGATGCAACTCTCGATGCGTGCAACAAAAATGAAATACAAACCTGCCGGTGCACTACCGGAGAGAACCAGAGGCAAAAGAGGAGCCGGAGGACAGAAGGATCGCCATATCTCCGCCATCGAACCGTGCGACCTCAACAACTACCAACGACAACATCTCGCCGGAGCTACCGTGAACAGAAGAATATCATCTTGCCCCCACCTCCGGCACCACCAAAGAAGCCATGTGTGTGTGGGCTTGTGTGTGTGAGGGGATCATGGTGAGGTCTGGTGAGGGATAAAGAGGAGGTTCAAGACCAGTGGGTAGGGTTTAAAAGGTCGGTGGCACTGTAGTCACCGACATAAGTCTTTAATATATAGTATAATATAATACATAATTAAAATATATAATAACTAAAATAAATTATATTAAAATTTATTCTGTTTACTTATTCAACAAGAACTTTAAATGACCGATATTTTTCGGAAATTCTTTATAACTTTGAAATAATTATGTATTAAAAATACAAAAATGTTCTAAAAAATATTGTTGTCTCGAAAACAATAAAATATTTTACTTCAATGTTGCCTGTCTATTTTTAGAAATAAAGTTCAGTTTAAAAGTATTCCTTGAATATTTTTATATGATGATGATTATTATTATTATTAAATATAATATCTTTTCCTTTATAAAACTAAACTAGTTGTGAAAAGAACAAATCTTTTCACTTTTAAAAACTTTTTTGTTTAAATTATAGAAATCTTTAAAAAGTATAGATCTAAGTACGTTGAAGAAGATTACATAGATACGATTTTATTTAGATTATTAGTAATTAAAAGTTACGAGATTTTAAAAAAATATATAAAAAAAGCTAACAAATCTATGTTTTAAATAGTTTTTATATACCAATAATCCTCTGGCTAAGGTGGGATACCAATGATATATAAATAAAAGAAGACCATGGGTACAAAATGCTTAAAATTAAGTCAGGTGGTTTTTTCAGCAATGAGTTTTCTCATGAGAGGATTGGGGGCGTGGTCCCGGCTGAGAAACGGATAGGTGTACCCGATTAAGATAACATCTATCATCTGAAACATGGGCGTACATTTGCCGTTAAAAATAGTTTTATATTACAAAAAACATAGTTTTTTTTCTAAAATACGTAAAAGAGAGTCGAGCTTAATAAAAAAATACGTACATTACTATAATATAATTTAATTTTTATAAATTTATTAATAACTAAAAGGTAGTTATAAACTTTCTTTAATTAAAAACTAATTTAAAAAAAAAATTGGGGGAGATTTGTGGTGTATATCTCGCCTTGGGGAAATCAATTTTTTTTTAATAATTTTGAATGTAAGATTTATTGATCAAATGACCATTACGGTAATTCTCCTTTTTCTAAGGGTCCCTTTATTTAGACACCCCTTAATTTTAAATCAACACCCCTGTACTCTATACGCCGCGTATGGGTCCATACGCGGCGTATAGGGTATGTTATTGATTTGACGTTTTATACCCTATACTCGGCGTATGGGACCATACGCGGCGTATAGGGTTTGACATTTTATACCCATACGTGACTTATGACCCATACGTGGAAGAGCTATACGCCGCGTATGGAACCATACGCGGCGTATAGCTTATATATTTATTTTTTTTTAATTTTTTGAGTTTTTATTTTAATATATACATAATTTGAATTAAAATTATTTAAACAATACAATACGAATACAATAATAAAATTAAAATTAAAATATATAATTCGCATATTACAAATTATAAATTAAAATAAATTTATATAAGCCGGGGGTTCTCGGTTATTCTCTATTATTGCGTTGTATTCCGAGATACGAATCCTATACATAATCTCCCATTCTGCAGCACGTACGCTTCGGTTAAGAATCCAAAGATTACTTAATGTTGGCATCGGATAATCTCCTTCTAACTTAACGTGGACGAAATGATTGTTGTTGACATGAACAATCGACACGACATGATGAGGCATGACAGTTTTCGGATCAGCCCATAATGGGAAAAATGTTTGACAACCATTATTGCTTAGTAAATGAAGAATAACCCCAAACTTTTGAGCAACCACTAATCCCGTATACGGCATTATCATCCAATGTTCTTCTGGTGCAGGTTCCACACTTTGCCAATCGATGGTGTGACGTAATTCGTTATACTGTCCGGGGTACAAAGTATCGAAACCTTCTCTGTACTCCAATTCATGTCTGTCCAACTCTTCTAAAAGCTGTGTCCGCACATACATCCACTTATTTTCGTCAAACCCTAAGCCTAAAGCTATTGATCGAAAACCACAATTCCCATCGGGTCGGACATCTCGTATACGTGAAATATACTGATGAAAGATTGACGGAATCCAATTTTTTAACCTGTTTATATTGTTTAATTGGTGATCTCCGACAATCGAAGAAAACTCATTAGTACCCCGTGATACTTTAGATGACGTTGAACGACTACGTTGCATGGCAGGCTTCTGGGGCTTTACAGTTGAACTTGTTCTTCCGGAAATGTGAGACGCAATAAACGAGCTATGTCTCGGCATGTCGCACGTACTTTGTTGAGTGTCGTACTTTTGTTTTTGAACCTTTAACGTTGGACGACCGCGAATATCTGTTTGAACAACAGGCGCTTTTTTGTTATTTTTCCATGGATACACAATTTTTTTTATTTTTTCCACCAAACTAAATTTTACAGCTGCGGGTTGTGTCATTATTTGTTGTTTCACCCGTTCCATTTCTTCTTCAACATCAACTTTTTCATCCACCGTATATGATGGCTTAATGTTATCAAGCTTCGTCCAAAATACGTCAATTGCATCTAATGGATTTTTAGTGCCTGCATTATAAAGTATAAATTAATACATAATTTGTCACTTTAATAGAAAAATGATAATGATGGAGCGACTATTACCAGAATGTTCATATTTTTCCAGCCGACAAGCACAAGGCAAGCCACAACTAGTGAAAAGATGACAACCACATGTTGCATTTGCAGAGCGCATCACATGCAATTTAGTGTTTTCGACAACTAATAAATCAAGAGCTATGTGTGAAACCTTGCCTCTTAAGTAATCAAATAGCGGAAGTTTATGATGATTCATGGTTTTAATTTTGCTTGTCTCAAAGCTTTCTTTTAAATTTACCTCTTGTGCGTTCACCAATTGATCTACAAACTCCACAAGTCTATCCAGTGAGCTATTTGTTGATTTAAGATATCTTTTTAAATTTGCATGTTGACTCTCCACCCTATTTGTTGTGCGTTGGCCAAAATTGCGGTTCAAGTTAGTCCAGGCTGATACAAACATTTCTTTGTAACTCTCTAACCAGTTTCTGTTTATATATGACAATACCTCTGAAAATATAATAAAACATAATTAAATTATATATTGAAAATATAATAAAACATAATTAAAATATAATAAAAACTTACTTTCTCGATTCGCTTCAACTAATCGTTCGTAAAGAAGGTTATAGTTATACTCGTAAATCTCCGCCGTGGGAGACTCACACAAACGTGCCCATGCATATTTAAACTTTCTCCAGTCATCTTTTGTAAAACTTGATTTACAGTGTTTCGCGATATTTTCATCAATATGCCACCTGCATAAACACTTTGAAGCATTCGGAAACACTTTAACACATGCGTTCATTAAAGCGAGATCTCTGTCTGTTATTATGACGCGCGGCTCCATACACTTGCTTAACGTATCTTTCAATCTATTAAGCACCCATTCAAAATTATCTTCCCGTTCTTTGCTAATAAACATATGAGCAACACAAAATGTCTTGTGTGTGGAGGTCACACCAACAATCTGAACAAACGGAAGCTTGTACATGTTTGTTTTATATGTAGCGTCTATCATCAGCACGTGCGGAAATGCACGCCAAGTGTCGTATGATTTAGGATGACAAAAAAATATATCTTCTACGACATTAGTATCGGGATCTTCTCGGGTGTAATAAACATACCTTTTAATAGAAAAAGGAAGGAAAATTGATGTTGTTAAGTGAGGATACAAATACAAGTTAGGCTTCATTTTAATTAAGTCTATTGAAAAAAAACCTCGGGTGTAATAAACGTACCTTTTAATAGATAAAAGGTTTTCTAAGACTTGCATTGGTGTTTCACCGACTTTTCTTTCACTTCTTATCTTATATTGAGCGTTGTATACGTCTCTGGTTATTGATGCGTTATTAGGACTTTGCTTTTTAATAGCTGATAAGATGCTACGAGGCTCCATGTTCTGATCAGTAAGCTGCTCCACCAAATTGTATTCGTTTTGAGAAAACCTTCTTACAAAAGGATGCCCCTCCATATGTTGAGCAGGATCATGGTTATGTTCGTCACTTCGCACCTCTAATTTCCACGAACGACGTTTGTTGTCGTATATCCCTACTAATTTAAAAGGACATCCGATTTTTTTGCTACCAGATCGTCTAACTGTTGCTTTACTTTTGTGTTCGCCCGCACGATCACAGATAAGCCATACCTTTACGACCTGACCTTCTTTTTTCTTTGATCTTCGTGTAATAATAACGTAACCATTATCACGTCCTCTATTAACAGCCCAACAGACTAGCTCATCGAGAGATAAAAAATTTTGAGATGTTTCAAACGATACTTTTGTCCTTTGTTTTTCATCACTCGAGAGTATATTATTTTGTTGCGTGTCGTAAGTTGACTCTCGGCAAAACTCAACTTCATAATCGGGAACATACGATTGGTTTAAATCTGGCAGTCCTGTCTCGTAAGCAGATTGAACGTACGCATCATCTTGATTACTATCCACCACGAACGAATATTCATTTGAATATTCATTTGAATATTCACCAAACAAATAGTTACCGTCCCAAAACGACATACCGAACGAATAAAAAGTGTGATATTTTGAGAGAGAAATACGTTTGGGATTTACAGGAATCGAAAGCATATCGAAAGTGTTATCGAAATCGTTGTTATATAGGTGAAAACGAATCTTGGGTCATGTCATATCGAAATAATTTATACGTGGCGTATGGGTCCATACGCCACGTATAGGCTCCTATACGCAGCGTATGGGCCTATACGCTACGTATAGGCTTGCCACGTCTTCCACGTATGGTACCTATACGCTGCGTATATTCGTACATGGTACAAAAACGCTTTATAGTACGTCTGACAACTATACGTAGCGTATGGGTCTATACGCCACGTATAGCGGCCTATACGCAGCGTATGGTTCTATACTCTGCGTATAGTCTTGCCACGTTTGCCCCGTATGAGCCCATACGTTGCTTGTAATCGTACATGGTATAAAAAGTACATCTGACACCACCTATACGTGGCGTATGGAGCCATACGCCACGTATAGTGCAAAAGAATTTGTCGCATGAGCACTATACGTGGTCGCAAGAGCACTGTAGTGGAGGAGCTATACATAGTACAAAAAGTACATCTGACACCACCTATACGTGGCGTATGGAGCCATACGCCACGTATGAATTGGTCGCCTGAGCACTATACGTGGTTGCAAGAGCACTGTAGTGGAGGAGCTATACGCCGCGTATGGGTCTATACGCGGCGTATAGTTTATATATGTATATGTTTTTTTTAATTTTTTGAGTTTTAATATATATATAATTTGAATTAAAATTATTTATGTATGTATGTATGTATGTATGTATGTATGTGTGTATGTATGTATGTATGTATGTCTGTATGTATGTATGTATGTATGTATGTATGTATGTATGTATGTATGTCTGTATGTCTGTATGTCTGTATGTATGTATGTCTGTATGTCTGTATGTATGTATGTATGTATGTATGTATGTCTGTATGTATGTATGTATGTATGTATGTATGTATGTATGTATGTATGTATGTATGTATGTATGTATGTATGTATGTATGTATGTATGTATGTCTGTATGTCTGTATGTATGTATGTATGTATGTATGTATGTATGTATGTATGTATGTATGTATGTATGTCTGTATGTCTGTATGTCTGTATGTGTGTCTGTATGTATGTCTGTATGTCTGTCTGTATGTATGTATGTATATATTTACAAAGATAAACATAAACTGATAATAAACATAAAAGATAAACATAAACTGATAATATATTTACAAAGTTTTTAAATTACATAACAAAATAAAAATTACAATACAAAACTACGGGGAGTCAGGGTAATCTCGAGGCGGTGGCAACGGCGGAGGATCAGTACCAGAACGCCACGCAATCTCTGACTGAACCTGCCACTCCATCAGATCCTCAACGCGATCGAGCCGTCGACTCTGCTGCCGTAAGCTCCTAGACATATCCTGCAACAATGTCTCCACACGTGCAGGCAGCCTCACCTCTCTATAAATATGTCGCGGGATCTGAGGCTGAGGAGGCGGCTGATGTGGCTGAGGAGGCGGCTGATCATGTGGCTGCTCGTCGGGTGGTGGCTGATCATGCGGCTGCCCGTGCTGCTGCAGTGGATCGACAATGCCGAGCTGCTGAACTGGTGCCGGCTGCCAGATCTCCCCGGGTCGAAGAGAGAATCGTATGCCAACCGGAAACTGGCGTATAATACGCATGCCGAATAGCGTACGACGATCTAATCTCACCGGCTCGATCGGCGGAGACACGTCACCAAGATGCCGAGGAAGATAACCTAAAGATCGGGCAATCAACGTGATGTACGCGCCGCCGTACACCGCTCCTCGCTCCTGGCGATGATAATACGAAGCAAAATACTCCGCCAAACATCTCGCCAGGTTACACCTGATCCCCGTAATCAAACAGTATAAGTAAAATAAGTCGGGAATGGTACACCACTCCCGACTCTTGCCACGTCCCGTGATGGACGTGGCGATCATCCGATGCAGATAACGGATGAGAGGATCTCGAATGCCGGTGACCCTGCCCTTAGTCCTCTGAAACGGACCTCTGGCAATCTGAGGCCACCACTCTCTCAATGTGCCCTCCTCCATCTCAGTAATACCCTTAGTGAACAGAGGGGTAACAGTCTCCGGCTCATAATAAAGCCCCGAGACAACTGCAAACTGCTCAATGGACATCTGATGTGCATGTCCACAAAGCGTAAAAAAAATCTCCGATCGCTCATCGTCCTCCACCATCTCATCTGGACGAATATATGTAAATGTGGATAAAAACTCCACTACCAGCTCACGGTGGGACGGTAAGAATGCGATCTCAAAAAGACGTCTCCACGGCGTATCGTCTCCGATAATAGCAGCAAGACGATCGCGCTCTCCCAACTCAGCCATCACCTTCCAATCTACGGCCTTTTGATGACCGATCTTCATCCGAATAAATTTTGAGCACTTAGCGTGCTCAACGGAACCGGCATCAAACTGCAGCCAAGGATGCTCGGCAATATGGTCAACAACGTCAGCCTCAATCTCAGAATCGGAAGACATATCTGCACAGGTGAACAAATAGGTCAAAAACAACGTATACGTATCTATATATATATATACACATATACATATATATATGTATATGTATATGTATATGTATATGTATATGTATATGTATATGTATATGTATATGTATATGTATATGTATAGGTATATGTATACGTATACGTATACGTATACGTATACGTATACGTATACGTATACGTATACGTATACGTATATGTATATGTATATGTATATGTATATGTATATGTATATGTATATGTATATGTATATGTATACACATCTACATATACATGTTATATGTATATATGTACATATACATATATGTATATGTATATGTGTATATACATATATATGTATATGTATATGTATATGTATATGTATATGTATATGTATATGTATATGTATATGTATATGTATATGTATATGTATATGTATATGTATATGTATATGTATATGTATATGTATATGTATATGTATATGTATATGTATATGTATATGTATATGTATATGTATATGTATATGTATATGTATATGTATATGTATATGTATATGTATATGTATATGTATATGTATATGCGTATATACATATATATGTATTTGTATATATATATTTACCCTATACGCCGCGTATAGGGCTATACGCCGCGTATAGGGTAGCAGCGTATGGGTCACAGGGCAACGTATAGGTCGAATCAGACCCTATACGCCGCGTATAGGACTATACGCGGCGTATAGGGGACCCACGTATGGCCCACAAGTCGCGTATTGCAACACCCTATACGCCGCGTATATATCTATACGCCGCGTATAGGGTACACACCGATGTGTCTTCGTCCCCAACCAAAGAACTATACGCTGCGTATAGCCCTATACGCGGGGCTGTACCGGCGTATAGTTCTTTATTCCAGTTTTTAAATCACGCATTTTGGGGCATAAAACACTACTTTAACGTTTAAATCAATGAACGATTAACATAATAATGATGTATGAACAATAATACGTACCTGGATGTTGAAAAATCGAAGATCAATACGTGTAGTATAGTGCTATACGAGAGTGTTTTTTTTTTGAAGTGTGTGTAAAAAATGAGAAAATTTGAAAGATATAGTGTACCGAGGATCTATACGCCGCGTATGGGCCCATACGCGGCGTATAGCTTATATTCTTTTTTAAATTGACACCGACCTATACGTGGCGTATGGGCCTATACGCCCCGTATAGGTGAACTGATGTGACGTCGGTTGTCAGTCATTAATGTCGCATTAATGGTCGTACCCTATACGCCGGGCATGGGCCGCGTATGGACACATACGCGGCGTATAGGGGGGTGTCGATTTAAGATTTTGAGTGTCCCTTTATTAGCACCCTTTTCTAATTTATAGAAGCTCCATAATGTCAAATCAATCAAATATATTTGAAATCAAAATGTCAGAATCGTATTACATTAATAACATATCTCCTTAAAATCTATTTATAAAAGGAAGGTGGAGAAAATACGCAACCATCTAATTTTTGACATGTTTCCGTTACCAAATGTTGCGTATTTATATCCTGCTGATACCCGCGTATCATCACCTCAAAGATCCAATTTCCCTCTTCTTTCTCCCACCCTAAATTCACGTTTCAGGTACTCCTCCTCAATTTATATATTTCCACACACACACACACAAACACACTATATATATATATTTTCACACGAATGAAGAACAGTAGAACACCATAGTCGGTGATTGTGTTATGCGAAAGAAGGTGAAATGCAGCCCTAAGGTGATGAGATCGTTTTCGTCAATTTCACACACACAGAGATGCACCATTGCAGTTCGTTGCTCTGATGGACGTGATTGTTAAACGAACGTGCTTAAGGTGATCACGTTTCTCTCTTCATTTTGATTTAATTTTCGTTTTCATTTATCTATTTTGGCTTTTGTTTTCATCCCGTGGCAGAGGAGACGATCACAATAGTTTTCTCGGCGTCAGTTTTGTTTGATCGGAGCTAGGTTCTCTCTGATTGCAGTTCAATTCCCTATCTGTAGAATGAATGTGTTTACGGTGATCACGTTTCTCTCTTCCTTGTGATCTGATTTTTGTTTTCGTTTAGCTATTTTGACTTTTTATTTTCTTCTGGTGGAACACATTAGGTTTTGTCGGCATCAATTTTGTTTGACCGGAGGTTCTCTCAGATTGCAGTTCAGTTCTCTGATTGTAAAAGGAATATGTTTACAGTGATCGTGTTTCTCTCTTCCTTTTCATTTGATTTTTGTTTTCATTTATCTGTTTGACTTTTATCTTATTTTGACTTTTATTTTCTTCAGGTAGCAGGGAGACGATCACATTAGAATTTCTCGACATCGATTTTGTTTGATCGGATGTTCTCTATGATTACAATTCATTTCACTGTTTGTAAACTGAATGTGTTTACGGTGATCATGTTTATCTCTTCCTTTTGATTTGTTTTTTGTTTTTGTTTATCTATTTTGACTTTTATTTTCTTCTGGTGGAACGCATTAGGTTTTCTCGATATCAGTTTTGTTTGACCGGAGGTTCTCACTAATTGCAGTTTAGTTCTCTGATTGTAAAACGAATGTGTTGACGGTGATGGCATTCTCTCTTCCTTTTGATTTAATTTTCATTTCCATTTATCTATTTTGACTTTTGTTTTCTTCTGGTGGAACACATTAGGTTTCTCGGCGTCAGTTATGTTTGATCGGAGGTTCTGCAGTTCAATTCTCTTATTGTAAAACGAATGTGTTTACGGTGATTGTGTTTCTCTCTTCATTTTGATTTTATTTTCGTTTTCAATTATATATTTTGACTTTTATTTTTTTCAGGTGGCAGAGGAGACGATCACATTAGGTTTTCTCGGCATCAAATTGTTTGATCGAAGATTCTATCTAATTGCAGTTCAGTTCTCTGACTGTAAAATGAATATGTTTTCGGTGATCACGTTTCTTTCTTCCTTCTAATCTGATTTTTGTTTTTGTTTATCTATTTTGACTTTTATTTTCTTCTGGTGGAACACATTAGGTTTTCTCGGCATCAGTTTTGTTTGACCAGAGGTTCTCTCTGATTGCAGTTTAGTTCTCTGATGGTAAAAGGAATGTGTTTACAATGATCGTGTTTCTCTCTTCCTTTTGATTTGATTTTTGTTTTCGTTTATCTTTTTTGACTTTTATCTTATTTTGACATTTATTTTCTTCAGGTAGCAGAAGAGACGGTCACATCCGCTTTTCTCGGCATCAATTTTGTTTGATCGGAGGTTCTCTGTGACTGCAGTTCATTTCTCTGTTTGTAAAAGGAATGTGTTTACGGTGATCACATTTCTCTCTTCCTTTTGATTTTATTTTTGTTTTCGGTTATCTATTTTGACTTTTATCTTCTTCTGGTGGAACACATCAGGTTTTATCGGGATCAATTTTGTTTGACCGGAGATTCTATCCGATTGCAGTGGTTTGTAAAACGAATGTGTTACGGTGATACCGTTTCTTACTTCCTTTTGATTTGATTTTCGTTTTCGATATCTATTTTGACTTTTATTTTTTTCAGGTGGCACACTTTAGGTTTTCTGGGCATCAATTTTGTTTGACTTGAGGTTCTCTCTTATTGCAGTTGAGTTCTCTGTTTGTAAAACGAATGTGTTTACGGTGATCGTGTTTCTCTCTTCCTTTTGATTTTATTTTTGTTTTCGGTTATCTATTTTGACTTATATTTTCTTCAGGTGACACACATTAGGTTTTCTGGGCATCAATTTGGTTTGACTCGAGGTTCTTTCTGATTACAGTTCAGTCTCTGATTGTAAAATGAATGTGTTTACGGTGATCACGTTTCTCTCTTTTTGATTTGAGTTTTGGTTATCTATTTTGACTTTTATTTTCTTTTGATGGAACACATTAGGTTTTCTGGGCATCAATGTTGAAGAATTGAAGAACTAGTGTCAAAGTTCAACAACCTCCACTCTGCATTTTTAACAGAACGCAAAGAAGAACAGGAAGCACTACTGTCTACCAAATATGTTAAAGGTATCAAAATATGATGATTTTGGATCAGAATCACCAAGTGATTAATTTATTACATGTGTAAGTATGACTGTTTATTACTTTTTCATTATGATTGTTGTGATTAACACAAGTGTATTCTATGAATTGCTAGACTCTGTTGTAGCAGAGTTAAGAGAAGAGCTCTAGTATTGCTCGTGAAGTAGAAGGTGCTGGGCAGATGTGGCACTTGACAATGGTAAAGGTTGGATATGGTGTATAGTTATCCTTTATATTTCATAATACGTTGAACAAGTATATAGGTTTGTTTGAGCAAGTGTTATGAATATGATTGTGTGATATTAATAATATAGGAGTTGGATAATCAATCACCTATAGTAAAGTGAGTTTTGGAATATAGTACATTAGTTTAAGTGTCTGGATAATTTGATAATTTTAGAAAATAGTAAGTAATCAACCAATAAGGACATTTTTGCAATCGGAAAAGTAGAGATTGTTAAAATTAGAAGCCCTAAAGTCATAAGGGTTAACTAAGTAATTCTAGTTTTTTTTCCTCATATATATTTGTTATTTTCTTGTATAGCATCTGTTGAAGCTTGCAGGAGAAACATTAAATTCAATGGTTCAGTTATTGTTATACTAGCATGTAGTCATCACTTCTGTCTGATGAAACGTTTATGCATCTGACTTGGTTTAAGTTGTTTACTAAATACCAGATGTTCCTCTTTTTGCAAGTTTGCACAATCTTTTTGCAACCCTAAAACTTCACTTTTTGCACTGGTATTTAGGTCTCATGTATAATTAATGTTGGATCTTGTATATCTTAAACTCGTGTGTCATTGCGGACTCTATATGGGATATTATGTGTCGTTGGGTAAGCTAGTTTTGTTCATTATAATAGGAGCAAGAAAATACATTTTTTGTGCTGAAAATTTGTGGCTTATTATCGATTTGGGATATTATGGGTTGTCGGATGAACTAAGTTTCAGCCCAACTGCTCGAGCATCTGGAAGTGTGCTCCTAGCTAAGGAATCCAAGCTTCAGGTATGTTTCACTTCATTCTTAGAAATATAGCATATATATCCTTTTCAGTATGTAGAAACTTTGGTAAATTTTGAAATGATTACCAGAAGGCTGATTTGTATCATGTTTGCTTCCCTTCATTATTAGCCAAATACCATATACACCCTTTTATAAACTGCTAGTTCACAAGTCTTGGACTTTCCTTTTTGCTAGTAATGTGCATATTTATGTAGCCTTTGTTTACACTGTCCATAGTCGATGATTGTGTTACGGGATAGAAGGTGAAATCAAAACTTGTTGTTGGTTGAGTATATATGCTTATTCAGCTTATGAAAATTGATATGTTATGGAGTTTTTTATATAGCATGTTGTCATTGTTTCTATCCGATGATGACACATGATTTTTTATATTAGCAAGTTATTATGGTATAACCATAATTTGATGTTTTTCAAGTTTATCTTGATCTGTCTAGTTCACCATCTGTGTTCCTGGAATCTGTAGTTCAGTCATCTGCTGACAAATCAGCATGCTGATGTGTGTAACAACTAATAAAGGAAGTCATACGTGTAGGCAAGAGGGATGTCTTCTTTCTCATTTATTTGTTTTATGTTCTAATTCTTTACATTGTTTGGCTATTTGAATTAGGTTATCTCTGCAAAAATATTGATCAAATCTGAGTACAAGTGAAGAAGCCATTAGTGTTGCAGAATTGTTTAGTTCGTGTTAATGCTCAACAACCTCCACTCTGGCAAGAATGACACTAAGCACCATTGTCTAAGAGAAAAAAAGGTGGTAAAGGTATCAAAAGATCATGAGTCTCGATTAGAATTACCAAGTGATTCTTTTAATTCACGTGTAAGTTGTAACTTTTATATTATACGGGCTGTGAATAACATACTTGTTTTTTTTTGAATTGCTAGGCTTTGTTTGCAACATGCCGGGTTAAGAGTAAAAAGCTCTAAGATATGCTCGTGAGTAGAAGGGGTTGGGTAAGATGGGGCACTAGACAATGGTAAAGGTTGGGTATGGTGTATATTTTAATTTGCTTTATGTTTCATGATATGTTGTGTGGGGGTGTTTGGGCTTTTATTTTTAGTATGAATATGTGATATTTAGTAACAAGAGTTGGATAATAAGATGTTTGAGTGTCTGGCTAAATGATTATTTTAGAAAATAGTATATGAAGTTGACTGGTAAGGGGAATATTTTACAAGTCTAATATCATATGAAGTACATAAGTAATACATTTTGTTACCCCTAAATAATTAGTTTTGTTTTTGTTTTTCTTTTTTTTTGGGCGGTGGATATAAATCCTATTAAATATATTTGTTACATTTCTGGTGTAGCATCTGTTGAAGCTTGAAGCAGACAGATTAAATTAGTGGTTCAGTTGCAACCACAAAGATGGAATCAAAAGTTGCCTATAGTTGAGTATGTATGCTTATTCATCTTATGGATATTGATATTCTATGGTTTTTTTTTCTATATAGCATGTTGCCATTGTTCTTTATCTGATGATGACGAATAATTGTTTATGTTAGCAAGTTATTATGGTATAACCATAAAATAAATGTTTTTCAGGTTGGTCTTGATCTGACATCTGCTGTCATCTGCTGAGATAAGTCAGCATGCTGATGTGTGTAACAACTAATAAAGGAAGTCATCCGTGTAGGCAAGAGGGATGTCTTCTCTCTCATTTATTTGTTTTATATTCTAATTCTTTACATTGTTTGTTGAAATTGTTTGGCTATTTGAATTAGGTTATCTCTACAACAATGTTGATCAAATCTGAGTACAAGTGAAGAAGCCATCAGAATTGTTAAGTTGGTGTTAATGCTCAACAACATCCACTCTAGAAAGAATGACACTAGGCACCATTGTCTAAGAGAAAAAAAGGTGGTAAAGGTATCAGAAGATCATGAGTCTGGATGAGAATTACCAAGTGATTCTTTTAGTTCACGCGTAAGTTGTAACTTTTATATTGTAAGGGTTGTGAATAACATACTAGTTTTCTTTGCATCGCTAGACTTTGTTTGCTACATGCCGGGTTAAGAGTAAAAAGCTCTAAGATATGCTCGTGAGTCGAATGGATTGGCCAAGATGTGGCACTAGAAAATGGTAAAGGTTGGGTATGGTACGGTCTATATCTGTGGTATAACCATAATTTGATGTATTTCGTATCTGATACATTATTAGCATATCTCCTTAAAATCTATTTATAAAAGGAAGGTGAAAAAAATACGCAACCATCTAATTTTTGACATGTTTCCGTTACCAAATGTTGCGTATTTATATCCTACTGATACCCGCGTACCTCAAAGATCCAATTTCCCTCTTCTTTCTCCCACCCTAAATTCACGTTTCAGGTACTCCTCAATTTCTATATTTCCACACACACACACACACACATACACTATATATCTTCGCACGAATGAAGAACAGCAGAACACCATAGTCGGTGATTGTGTTATGCGAAAGAAGGTGAATTGCAGCCCTAAGGTGATGAGATCGTTTTCGTCAATTTCACACACAGAGATATGCCATTGCAGTTCGTTGCTCTGATGGACGAGATCGTTAAACGAACATGCTTAAGGTGATCATGTTTCTCTCTTCATTTTGATTTAATTTTCGTTTTCATTTATCTATTTTGACTTTTGTTTTCATCCTGTTGTAGAGAAGATCATCACATTAGGTTTTCTAGGCATCAGTTTTGTTTGATCGGAGCTAGGTTCTCTCTGATTGCAGTTGGATTCTCTTATTGTAAAAGGAATGTGTTTACGTTATCACATTTCTCTCTTCCTTTGATTTGATTTTTGTTTTCGTTTAGCTATTTTCACTTTTATTTTCTTCTGGTGGAACATATTAGGTTTTGTCGGCATTAATTTTGTTTGACCGGAGGTTCTCTGGTTGTAAAAAGAATGTGTTTACAGTGATCGTGTTTCTCTCTTCCTTTTCATTTGATTTTTGTTTTCGTTTATCTGTTTTGACTTTTATCTTATTTTGACTTTTATTTTCTTCAGATAGCAGGGAGACGATCACATTAGAATTTCTCGGCATCAATTGTTTGATTGGATGTTCTCTATGATTACAGTTCATTTCTCTGTTTGTAAACTGAATGTGTTTACGGTGATCATGTTTATCTCTTCCTTTTGATTTGCTTTTTGTTTTTGTTTATCTATTTTGACTTTTATTTTCTTCTGGTGGAACGCTTTTATTTTCTCTCTGGTCATTAGGTTTTCTCGGCATCATTGTTTGACCAGAGGTTCTCTCTGATTGCAGTTTAGTTCTCTAATTGTAGAACGAATGTGTTGACGGTGATCGCGTTCTCTCTTCCTTTTGATTTGATTTTTGTTTTCGTTTATCTGTTTTGACTTTTATATTATTTTGACTTTTATTTTCTTCAGGTGGCGGAGGAGACGGTCAGTCGGTCCCATTAGGAATTCTCGGCATCAATTTTGTTTGATCGGTGGTTCTCTATGATTGCAGTTCAGTTCTCTGTCTGTAAAATGAATGTGTTGACGGAATGATGGTGATTGCGTTTCTCTCTTCTTTTTAATTTGATTTTTTTTTTCGTTTAGCTATTGTGACTTTTATTTTCTTTTGGTGGAACACATTAGGTTTACTCGGCATCAGTTTTGTTTGACCGGAGGTTCTCTCTGATTGCAGTTTAGTTCTCTGATTGTAGAAGGAATGTGTTTACAGTGATCGTGTTTCTCTCTTCCTTTTCATTTGATTTTTGTTTTCGTTTATCTGTTTTGACTTTTATCTTATTTTGACATTTATTTTCTTCAGGTAGCAGAAGGGACGGTCACATCAGCTTTTCTCGGCATCAATTTGGTTTGATTGGAGGTTCTCTGTGATTGTAGTTCATTTCTCTCTTTGTAAAACGAATGTGTTTGCGGCGATCGCGTTTCTATCTTCCTTTTGATTTTATTTTTGTTTTTGGTTATCTATTTTGACTTTTATCTTCTTCAGGTGGAACACATCAGGTTTTATCGGGATCAATTTTGTTTGACCGGAGGTTCTATCTGATTGCAGTGGTTTGTAAAACGAATGTGTATACGGTGATAGCGTTTCTTTCTTCCTTTTGATTTTATTTTCGTTTTCGATATCTATTTGGACTTTTATTTTTTTCAGGTGGGACACTTTAAGTTTTCTGGGCATCAATTTTGTTTGACCCGAGGTTCTCTCTTATTGCAGTTGAGTTCTCTGTTTGTAAAACGAATGTGTTTACGGTGATCGCGTTTCTCTCTTCCTTTTGATTTTATTTTTGTTTTTGGTTATCTATATTTTGACTTGTATTTTCTTCAGGTGGCACACATTAGGTTTTCTGGGCATCAATTATGTTTGACCCGAGGTTCTTTCTGATTACAGTTCAGTTTGCTGATTGTAAAATGAATGTGTTACGGTGATCGCGTTTCTCTCTTTTTTATTTGAATTTTGGTTATTTATTTTGACTTTTATTTTCTTCCGATGGAACACATTAGGTTTTCTGTGCATCAATGTTGAAGAATTGAAGAACTAGTATCAAAGCTCAACAACCTCCACTCTGCATTTTTAACAGAACACAAAGAACAGGAAGCACTACTGTCTACCAGAACAAGCAATGTGTTAAAGGTATCAAAAGATGATGATTCTGGATCAGAATCACCAAGTGATTAATTTATTTCACGTGTAAGTATGAGCGTTTATTACTTTTTCATTTTGATTGTTCTGATTAATACAAGTGTATTCTATGAATTGCTAGACTCTGTTGTAGCAGGGTTAAGAGAAGAGCTCTAGTATTGCTCGTGAAGTAGAAGGTGTTGGGCAGATGTGGCACTTGACAATGGTAAAGGTTGGATATGGTGTATAGTTATCCTTTATATTTCATGATATGTTGAACAAGTATATAGGGTTGTTTGAGCATGTGTTATGAATATGATTGTGTGATATTAGTAATATAGGAGTTCACCTATAGTAAAGTGAGTTTTGGAATATAGTAAGTTAGCTTAAGTGTCTGGATAATTTGATAATTATAGAAATTGTAAGTAATCAAACAATAAGAACATTTTTGCAATAGGAAAAGTAGAGATTGTTAAAATTAGAAGTCCTAAAGACATAAGGGTTAAATAAGTAATTCTAGGATTTTTCCCTCATATATATTTGTTATTTTTCTTGTAGCATCTGTTGAAGCTTGTAGGGGAAACATTAAATTCAATGGTTCAGTTATTGGTATACTAGTATGTAGTCATCGCTTTTGTCTGAAGAAAGGTTTATGCATCTGACTTGGTTTAATTTGTTTAGGAATTACCAGATGTTTCTCTTTTTGCAAGTTTGCACAATCTTTTTGCAACCGTAAAACTTCACTTTTTGCACTGGTATTTAGGTCTCATGTATAATTAATGCTGGATATTGTATATCATAAACTCGTGTGTCATTGCGGACTCTATATGGGATATTATGTGTCGTTGGGTAAGCTAGTTTTATTCACTATAATAGGAGCAAGAAAATACATTTTCTGTGCTGAAAATTCGTGGCTTATTATTGATTTGGGATATTATGGGTTGTCGGGTGAACTAATTTTGAGCCCAACTGCTCAAGCATTCTAGCTAAGGAATCCAAGCTTCAGGTATGTTTCGCTTCATTCTTAGAAATATACATATATATCGTTTTCAGTATGTAGAAAGTTTGGTACATTTTGAAATGATTACCAGAAGGCTGATTTGTATCATGTTTGCTTCCTCTCATTATTAGCCAAATACCATATACAACCTTTTATAAACTGCTAGTTCACAAGTCTTGAACTTTCCTTTTTGCTAGTAATGTGCATATTTATGTAGCCTTTGTTTACACTGTCCATAGTCGGTGATTGTGTTACGGGATAGAAGGTGAAATCAAAACCTGTTGTTGGTTGAGTATATATGCTTATTCAGCTTATGAAAATTGATATGCTATGGATTTTTTTATATAGCATGTTGTCATTGTTTCTATCCGATGATGACACAAGATTTTTTATGTTAGCAAGTTATTATGGTATAACCAGAATTTGATGTTTTCAGGTTTATCTTGATCTGTCTAGTTCACCATCTGTGTTCTTGGACTCTGTAGTTCAGTCATCTGCTGAGATAAATCAGCATGTTGATGTGTGTAACAACTAATAAAGGAAGTCATACGTGTAGGCAAGAGGGATGTCTTCTTTCTCATTTATTTGTTTTATGTTCTAATTCTTTACAGTGTTTGTTGAAATTGTTTGGCTATTCGAATTAGGTCATCTCTGCAACAATGTTGATCAAATCTGAGTACAAGTGAAGAAGCCATTAGTGTTAAAGAATTGTTTAGTGTTAATGCTCAACAGCCTCCACTCCGGCAAGAATGACACCAAGCACCATTGTCTAAGAAAAAAAGGCGGTAAAGGTATCAAAAGATCATGAGTCTCAATGAGAATTACTGTAACACCGGAAAATTTTCTAATCGAGTCAAGTGATAGTGATGGGCTCGGATGAAAACCATTTAATAAATATAAAATGGTTGCGGGTATTACACCGAGTTTACCCTCCGGGTCACGAGTTTAACGAGTTTGGGGTCCCGGGAACACCTGGCATATAAATAGATGGATCAGCTGAGCAACTCTCATTTTCACTCAAACGCCCATTCTAGAGAGAGAAAGTGTAGAGAGAGAAAGTGCCGGATTGACGCTCGGGTGGTCAAGAATCGAAGGCTGGTGTTTGTGGACTCCTAAACTACAAGAATCAAGGTAAGAAACGTATCTAAATTGCTACATTTGGTGAAAAACCCGAGTGTGGGTTTTTGAGGTTTTAAAGTGGCAAAAATCGCCCCAAAACACACGTTTTAGGGTAAGAAAACGCGTAATGAGCTTAGATATAGCTTCCTGGATGATAATCTAAGGGTTTGGGTGGAAAGGATTGGATTTTTGGGCTAAAACGAGCTGATTCGTAAATTTCAGCTCGTTCTGCGAATTTAAGGTCTCATCCAGCGAAACTGTAAGTTCGTCCAGCGAAACTGGAAGGATTTACAGCGAAGTTACAATTTTGTTTCGGCGAAACTACATATTCGCCTGAGCGAAACTATAGTTTCGCTGATGACTATGCCAATGCCCAAGTTGACCTTAGATATTGCGAAACTAGGGAATTCCAACGAAAGTTGGGCGCTCGAGGTAGCGAATCTGTCCAGCGAAACTGGCAGAATGCTGCCCAGCGAAACTAGCAGTGAAACTGCTAATTCGCCCGGCGAAACTACGGGCGAATTTACGGGCGAATTTACGGGCGAAACTACCTGCGAACTTAGTAGCGAAATTAGGCAGAAATTAACTCTTTTGAGTGTTAACTTATCTGCAGGCAGTATAGTGTGACCCGCGTCTTTAAGGCTTTGATTGAGAAGCTGCTTGTCAAGCACAGGTGAGTTCTAGGACCCCTCATTTACTTGTTTCAAATGATTTTGGGGCTGGAACACATATAAACTTGTTTACTGACGTATGTATGTATGACCCATTTGGGTATAATGTTGTGTTATACGTCTAAGTTATGGTTGTGGACTCGGCACGTTATATAAGGTCCTAGTATGAGTCCCCACGGTCTTGGAGGGACAGTTAGTGCTACTGCACCAAGATGACGCATAGTAAGTCCCGGATTCGGGAAGGATACGGGAGTAAGTGCCTAGTGATGATTGATGATGTAAGCTATGTATGTACGAGGTTATGTATGATGATGTATGATGATGCATGTATGATGTTATGTATGACGATGTACGTATGATGCTATGTATGATGATATGTATGATGAGTGTGTTCCTTATAATAACGCGTGAATATCTTTCTATGGCTTTACGTATTAATGAACGAACGAACGAAGTATTATGTAACGTAAAGTGAAAGATAATGAAAGGGGAACACGATGACGAATGCATGTATTAATGAATGAACGAATGATTAAAAGATGATGAATACATGCATTAACGAACGATTTAACGAAAGATGACTTGCAAACATTGGATAAGTTTAACGGGTCCTTCTTAGTGATTGACCATATGTATGGTATCCCTACCGCTTACCTCTAGTACCGTGGCATACGTTTTGCTGTTCATTTAATGACTTCGGCCCGGTAGCTAATAACGTTCGGGGTATAGCAGATGGTAGTGGTACAAAAGATATCCAATGTGCAAGAAAAGATGTAACGGGGTCCTTGTCATTCGACCACAGTAATCATGGCTGCGTGCCATGAAGTGGGTAAAGCCTGACAGGACCTAAACGAGAAGTGAAAGATAACGATGTATGACGAACGAACGAATGAACGAATGAGATAATAAAGATATTATCTATATGTACGTACGATGTATGATCACGTGTAAAGAATGAACGGTTTTAATATGAACAAAGTATGTTTATTATAAAACTAGAACTCACTCAGCAACGCTGACTTTTTATGTGTTTCCAGTTGGCAGGTAGCGTTGCTGGGGATGGCACGAGGCGGCTATTCAGCTCTTTTGGGATGGCATTCTCCATTTGATAATGCTGCAACGTCATGCGTTGTGGGCCCATAACGCACGCAACTCATCACGTTGCATGCCATCATGAGATTTCTTGAGGATTCCCATAAAAGGGATTACTTAAGAAATCTCCTTTAATTTTGATAATGCTGCCACGCACCGGAAGTGCGTGTGCATAGTACATGCAACAAAGTATGTTGCATGAGAGTGTCAAGAGTGTTCCGTAAGGGTTCCGATGTACGGAATTACCTACGGAATATTCATTAGTATAAAAATATAATTTTTATATTTTTGAACTTAATATCTTCTATAGAGGTCACTGTGTATGACCCTGTGGTTGCTGAGGATTCATATGAATGAGATTACTTACATAATCAAAGGTTTCATATGCTCCAGCAGCGATCATAGCGAAGATAGGCAAAGCAGAGAAAGCTGTATTTTGTAATCATGTTAATGATGTAATGACTTTTATGAATGAATCAGAATGTATATTTTATTAATTCCGCTGCGTTATTTTATGATTATATACATTATGTATGTTTTATGTGCGATGAACCACCAACCGTAAGGCGCCCGGGAGCAGGGCCTTACAAGTTGGTATCAGAGCAAAAGTTTAAGTAAAATGGGTAAATTTTCAATATAAACCTAAAACTTAAACTGAGAAATGGGACAGAAAGGGGATGAATGCCATCTGAGTAGCTGTGTGCCATCAGGTATCTTCTTAAAAATAATCAAAGTTATGTGCGCGTGTAATGTGGTTTATGTGTGCTGTTAGATTTAGATACTGATGTAGTCAGTAAAGGTAATGCTTGGGGTGTGAAAAGTAGAGTAAGTGACTAATCACAACTGGCCACTGTAATTAGCAACTTACTGTGCTTAACATAAACTGAGCTATTTCCTTGAATGACCGTGTTGGTATTTGAACCTTTCAGTGTGAGATAGAAGATGGTCAGTGGTAGATCATCTAAAGCCCCACTTGGTGGAGGCGGTGGCGGAAGTGGTGCGGAACCACGAGCCATAAGAGGAAGACCTAGACTAGAGAAGAAGGTTCCTGAAGAACCTAATACTACTTCCTCGGGGGGAGTGGATGAGAGTGATGATTTGAGGGCCTCGATGAAAGAGGCAGTGGTCGAGGAGGTGCACCAAGTCATGCAGACGATCTTACCGTCTGTAGTGACCGAGGTGATAAAAGCTGTACGCGAAGATGAGAGGCGAGGGAGGAATCGAGCCTCAGGGAGGCGGTAGCAGCAACAAGAGCCGGAAATGGTTCTTTCTGATGATGAAGAGGAGGAGGAGGAGGAGGCCGAGCGTGAGACAACACGGGGTTGTAACTACGGGGCATTTATGAGGTGCAAGCCCCCGACTTTTGATGGTTCTGGTACAGCTGCCGATGCTCACCAATGGGTGAGAGAGATGGAGGCGGTCCTCGATATCAGTGACTGCCAGGAGGATAAAAGGGTGAAGTTTGCTACCCATTCATTTACAGGGACGACATTGTGCTGGTGGGACAATATTATCCAGGCTGAGGGTGGTAAGAAAGGAGGTGGCGAGAGGAGTTGGCGGGGAAAGAGGTTTGGTCGAGGTGATACCTCGACAAGTAACAAGAAGGCAAGGGTAGACGACCGCCGAGTGGTCGCAAAGGGAGCAGGGTTGAGGAAGTGTGGACAGTGTTGTAAAGAGCACTCGGGGGAGTGTAAGTGGGGATCCAACATCTGTTTCAAGTGTGGGAGGATTGGGCATATGGCCAAGGATTGCCGAATGGGCAAGTGTTTTAACTGTGGGGAAAGTGGTCATATGAGCAGAGATTGCAAGAAGTCGAGGGCTGAGGGCTCAGGGGAGAAGAAGACAGGAGGAGAAGCACCGAGGGCAAAGGCTAGGGCGTTCACCATGACGCAGGAGGAGGCTAGAACGGACCCTGATGTTGTGTCCGGTACGATCCTAATAGACCAAATTTTAGCCTCTATATTATTTGATTCGGGTGCTAGTAGGAGTTTTATTTCTACTACCTTCTGTGCTAAACTACCTGTTAGAAGTAAATGCCTCGATAAGTCCTTTGAAGTAGAAACCGCTATTGGTAAATCCACTAGGGTTACGGATGTGATAGAAGGCTGTGCCATAGAATTAGAGGGCCATAGGTTTGCTACCAAGTTACATGTGATGCCTCTAGGAGGATTTGATGTAGTGTTAGGGATGGACTGGTTAGCAACCTACGAAGCGAATATCGTGTGCCGAAAGAAGATGATTAGACTGACGGCGGCCGACGGAAGTCCGGTGACAATATATGGCGATCGAGCTACGACGATTCCGAAGGTGATCTCGATGGCGGTGGCGGGAAAGTGTATGAGGCGCGGATGTAGCGCCTACTTATGTTATGTAAAGAATGTAGAGACGCCAACACCACAGCTATGCGATGTGCCAGTGGTGTGTGACTTTCCAGACGTGTTTCCCGAAGACTTATCGGGATTGCCACCTGACCGAGAGATCGAGTTCCAGATCGACCTGATACCGGGTGCCCAACCTGTCGCAAAAGCACCATATCGCTTGGCTCCGACGGAGATGAAAGAGTTGATGGAGCAGTTGCAGGAGCTGCTGGATAAGGGGTTTATCAGACCGAGTATCTCACCTTGGGGTGCTCCGGTCCTGTTCGTAAAGAAGAAGGATGGTAGTATGAGGATGTGCATCGACTACCGCGAGCTGAATAAGCTGACGGTGAAGAACAGATACCCCTTACCAAGGATCGATGACTTGTTTGATCAACTTCAGGGTGCCAGTTGGTTTTCAAGGATAGATCTTCGATCGGGGTACCATCAACTGAAGGTGAAGGAGTAGGATATCCCTAAAACAGCCTTTCGTACGCGCTATGGTCACTACGAGTTTCTTGTCATGTCTTTTGGGTTGACTAATGCGCCGGCTGCTTTTATGGATTTGATGAACCGAGTGTGTCGGCCAATGTTAGATAAATCAGTGATTGTGTTCATCGATGATATCCTGATTTATTCGAGAAGCGAAGAAGAGCATGCCGGTCACATTCGGGAAGTACTGGAAACGTTGAGAAGGGAGAAATTGTACGCCAAGTTCTCCAAGTGCGCCTTTTGGTTACGCGAGGTGCAATTTCTGGGTCACGTAGTGAATGCAGAAGGAATAATGGTGGACCCAGCAAAGGTTGAGGCCGTGATGCAATGGAAGTCACCGAAGACGCCAACCGAGATTCGCAGCTTCTTGGGGCTGGCGGGCTACTATAGAAGATTTATTCAAGACTTCTCCAAGATAGCCTCACCTTTGACAAAATTGACTCGCAAGGATGTAAAGTTCGTGTGGGGTCGAGAACAGGAGGACGCTTTTGAGGAATTAAAGACGAGACTGACACAAGCTCCTGTCTTGACATTGCCCGAGGGAAATGAAGACTTGGTGGTCTATTCGGATGCATCCTATTCTGGGCTAGGTTGCGTATTGATGCAACGCGGAAAGGTTATAGCCTATGCATCTCGACAACTGAAGACTCACGAAGTCAATTATCCCACGCACGACCTAGAACTAGCTGCGGTGGTTTTCGCGTTGAAGATTTGGCGGCACTATCTATACGGGATGAAGTGCACCATCTTCACGGATCACAAGAGCTTGAAGTACTTCTTCGAGCAGAAGGATCTAAACATGAGGCAGAGGCGGTGGTTGGAGCTGATAAAAGATTATGATTGTGAGATCCATTACCACCCGGGCAAGGCCAATGTGGTGGCTGATGCCCTTAGCCGGAAGGAAAGGCCCGAGCCGATTCGGGTGAAGGCTTATCAGCTGATTATGACCTCTGACGTGATGACACAGGTTAAGGAGTTCCAAGACGAGGCTTTGAAGGAAGATCGTCTTAACTCCGAAAGGATGAGAGGTCTAGTTACAGAACTGGGTGAGAACACTCTTGGTGTTAAGACCCGATTTGGGCGAGTGTGGATTCCTCGGTACGGGGATCTACGTGGAAAGATCATGGATGAGGCCCATAAGACTCGATATTCCATTCACCCCGATGCTACCAAAATGTACCAAGACATGAAGAAAGACTATTGGTGGCCGGGCATGAAGCGTGATGTGGTGGAATATGTGAGTAAGTGCATGACTTGTTCACAGGTCAAGGCAGAGCATCAGAAACCGTACGGGAAGATCCAACCGTTGGATATACCCGAGTGGAAGTGGGAGCACATCACCATGGATTTTATCACGAAACTACCACGTACCCCGAAAGGGTATGATGCTATATGGGTGATAGTTGATCGATTGACGAAGAGTGCCCACTTCCTACCGATCCGCGAGACGTATTCATCTGAAAGATTGGCGGATCTATTTATCAAAGAAATTGTAGCTCGTCATGGCGTACCGGTGTCTATTGTGTCTGACCGTGACACGCGGTTTACCTCCAACTTTTGGAAGAGGTTTCATGATGCAATGGGGACGAGGCTACACATTAGCACGGCATATCATCCCCAGACAGACGATCAGTCTGAGAGGACGATCCAAACACTCGAAGACATGCTTCGAGCGTGCGTGATCGATTTTGGAGGAAGTTGGGACGATCACCTGCCGTTAGCAGAATTCTCGTACAATAACAGTTATCATGCCAGCATTGGCATGCCGCCCTACGAGATGTTGTACGGTAGGAAATGTAGGACGCCCGTATGTTGGGGAGACATTGGGCAGAAAGAACTGGGTGGTGTCGAGGTAGTTGAAGCAACGACTGAAAAGTTAGAAAAGATCAAAGCCTTCATGAAGGCGGCGAAAGACAGACAAAAGTCGTATGCTGACAAGAGGCGAAGACCGATAGAGTTCAAGGTCGGTGATCGGGTCATGTTGAAGGTCTCGCCTTGGAAAGGAATTATTAGATTCCGAAAGCGGGGTAAACTGAGCCCGCGGTATATAGGCCCTTTCTGAATTATCGCCCGTGTGGGAGAGGTGGCGTATAGGTTGGAACTGCCAGATGAGCTGAGTGGAATTCACCCGACCTTCCACGTATCTCATCTGAGGAAATGTTTGGCCGATGAAGATATGGTTGTTCCGCTGGAGGATATCGAAGTAGACGAACGACTCAACTATGTGGAGCAACCAGTTGCGATCATCGATAGAAAAGAGAAACGGCTAAGAAACAAAGTGGTTCCTCTTGTGCGCGTACAGTGGAAGCACAGGAAGAGATCTGAGTCTACGTGGGAGACTGAGGAAGAGATGAGACAACATTACCCACATCTGTTCGAAGAATAACAGGTTTCGGGGACGAAACCTAAATAAGGGGGGTGGACTTGTAACACCCGGAAAATTTTCTAATCAAGTCAAGTGATAGTGATGGGCTCGGATGAAAACTATTTAATAAATATAAAATGGTTGCGGGTATTACACCGAGTTTACCCTCCGGGTCACGAGTTTAACGAGTTTGGGGTCCCGGGAACACCTGGCATATAAATAGATGGATCAGCTGAGCAACTCTCATTTTCACTCAAACGCCCATTCTAGAGAGAGAAAGTGTAGAGAGAGAAAGTGCCGGATTGAAGCTCGGGTGGTCAAGAATCGAAGGCTGGTGTTTGTGGACTCCTAAACTACAAGAATCAAGGTAAGAAACGTATCTAAATTGCTACATTTGGTGAAAAACCCGAGTGTGGGTTTTTGAGGTTTTAAAGTGGCAAAAATCGCCCCAAAACACACGTTTTAGGGTAAGAAAACGCGTAATGAGCTTAGATATAGCTTCCTGGATGATAATCCAAGGGTTTGGGTGGAAAGGATTGGATTTTTGGGCTAAAACGAGCTGATTCGTAAATTTCAGCTCGTTCTGCGAATTTAAGGTCTCATCCAGCGAAACTGTAAGTTCGTCCAGCGAAACTGGAAGGATTTACAGCGAAGTTACAATTTCGCTTCGGCGAAACTACATATTCGCCTGAGCGAAACTATAGTTTCGCTGATGACTATGCCAATGCCCAAGTTGACCTTAGATATTGCGAAACTAGGGAATTCCAACGAAAGTTGGGCGCTCGAGGTAGCGAATCTGTCCAGCGAAACTGGCAGAATACTGCCCAGCGAAACTAGCAGTGAAACTGCTAATTCGCCCGGCGAAACTACGGGCGAATTTACGGGCGAATTTACGGGCGAAACTACCTGCGAACTTAGTAGCGAAATTAGGCAGAAATTAACTCTTTTGAGTGTTAACTTATCTGCAGGCAGTGTAGTGTGACCCGCGTCTTTAAGGCTTGATTGAGAAGCTGCTTGTCAAGCACAGGTGAGTTCTAGGACCCCTCATTTACTTGTTTCAAATGATTTTGGGGCTGGAACACATATAAACTTGTTTACTGACGTATGTATGTATAACCCATTTGGGTATAATGTTGTGTTATACGTCTAAGGTATGGTTGTGGACTCGACACGTTATATAAGGTCCTAGTATGAGTCCCCACAGTCTTGGAGGGACAGTTAGTGCTACTGCACCAAGATGACGCATAGTAAGTCCCGGATTCGGGAAGGATACGGGAGTAAGTGCCTAGTGATGATTGATGATGTAAGCTATGTATGTACGAGGTTATGTATGATGATGTATGATGATGCATGTATGATGTTATGTATGACGATGTACGTATGATGCTATGTATGATGATGTATGTATGATGAGTATGTTCCTTATAATAACGCGTGAATATCTTTCTATGGCTTTACGTATTAATGAACGAACGAACGAAGTATTATGTAACGTAAAGTGAAAGATAATGAAAGGGGAACACGATGACGAATGCATGTATTAATGAATGAACGAATGATTAAAAGATGATGAATACATGCATTAACGAACGATTTAACGAAAGATGACTTGCAAACATTGGATAAGTTTAACGGGTCCTTCTTAGTGATTGACCATATGTATGGTATCCCTACCGCTTACCTCTAGTACCGTGGCATACGTTTTGCTGTTCATTTAATGACTTCGGCCCGGTAGCTAATAACGTTCGGGGTATAGCAGATGGTAGTGGTACAAAAGATATCCAATGTGCAAGAAAAGATGTAACGGGGTCCTTGTCATTCGACCACAGTAATCATGGCTGCGTGCCATGAAGTGGGTAAAGCCTGACAGGACCTAAACGAGAAGTGAAAGATAACGATGTATGACGAACGAACGAATGAACGAATGAGATAATAAAGATATTATCTATATGTACGTACGATGTATGATCACGTGTAAAGAATGAACGGTTTTAATATGAACAAAGTATGTTTATTATAAAACTAGAACTCACTCAGCAACGCTGACTTTTTATGTGTTTCCAGTTGGCAGGTAGCGTTGCTGGGGATGGCACGAGGCGGCTATTCAGCTCTTTTGGGATGGCATTCTCCATTTGATAATGCTGCAACGTCATGCGTTGTGGGCCCATAACGCACGCAACTCATCACGTTGCATGCCATCATGAGATTTCTTGAGGATTCCCATAAAAGGGATTACTTAAGAAATCTCCTTTAATTTTGATAATGCTGCCACGCACCGGAAGTGCGTGTGCATAGTACATGCAACAAAGTATGTTGCATGAGAGTGTCAAGAGTGTTCCGTAAGGGTTCCGATGTACGGAATTACCTACGGAATATTCATTAGTATAAAAATATAATTTTTATATTTTTGAACTTAATATCTTCTATAGAGGTCACTGTGTATGACCCTGTGGTTGCTGAGGATTCATATGAACGAGATTACTTACATAATCAAAGGTTTCATATGCTCCAGCAGCGATCATAGCGAAGATAGGCAAAGCGGAGAAAGCTGTATTTTGTAATCATGTTAATGATGTAATGACTTTTATGAATGAATCAGAATGTATATTTTATTAATTCCGCTGCGTTATTTTATGATTATATACATTATGTATGTTTTATGTGCGATGAACCACCAACCGTAAGGCGCCCGGGAGCGGGGCCTTACAATTACCAAGTGATTCTTTTAATTCACGTGTAAGTTGTAACTTTTATATTATAAGGGCTGTGAATAACATACATGTTTTTTTGAATTGCTAGGCTTTGTTTGCTACAGGTCGGGTTAAGAGTAAAAAGCTCTAAGATATGCTCGTGAGTAGAAGGGATTGGGCAAGATGTGGCACTAGACAAAGGTAAAGGTTGGGTATGGTGTATATTTGTGCTTTTTGTTTCATGATATGTTGTGTGGGGGTGTTTGGGCTTTTATTATTAATATGAATATGTGATATTTAGTAACAAGAGTTGGATAATAAGATGTTTGAGTGTCTGGCTAAAATGATTATTTTAGAAAATAGTATATGAAATTGGCTAAAATGCCACCATATACCCCTCCCAGACCCTGCTCTCCAGCGGGATACACTGGGTATGTTTGTTTGTTTATATGAAATTGACCGGTAAGGAGAATATTTTAGAAGTCGAATATCATATGAAGTACATAAGCAATACATTTTGTTACCCCTAAATAATATTCTTTGTAGTGGTTATAAATCCCATTAAATATGTTTGTTATATTTCTGGTGTAGCATATGTTGAAGCTTGAAGCAGACAAATGAAATTAATGTTCAGTTGCAACTACAAAGGTGGAATCAAAAGTTGTTGATAGTTGAGTATGTATGCTTATTCATCTTATGGATATTGATATGCTATGGGTTTTTTTTTATATTGCATGTTGCCATTGTTTTTGTCTGATGATGAAGAATGATTTTTTATGTTAGTAAGTTATTATGGTATAACCATAAATTGATGTTTTTCAGGTTGATTTTGATGTGTCATCTGCTGAGATAAGTCAGCATGCTCATGTGTGTAACAACTAATAAAAGAAGTCATGCGTGTTGGCAAGAGGGATGTCTTCTTTCTCTTTTACTTGTTTTATGTTCTAATTCTTTACATTGTTTGTTGAAATTGTTTGGCTATTTGAATTAGGTCATCTCTGCAACAATGTTGATCGAATTTGCGTACAAGTGAAGAGGCGGCCATTAGTGTTGCAGAATTGTTAAGTTAGTGTTAATGCTCAACAACCTCCTCTCTTGCAAGAATGACACTAATCACCATTGTCTAAGAGAAAAAAAAAGGTGGTAAAGGTATCAGAAGATCATGAGTCTGGATGAGAATTACCAAGTTATTCTTTTAATTCACGTGTAAGTTTTAACTTTTATATTATAAGGGCTGTGAATAACATACTTGTTTTCTTTGAATTGCTAGGTTTTTTTTTGCTACAGGCCGGGTTAAGAGTAAAAAGCTCTAAGATATGCTCGTGAGTCCAAGGGATTGGCCAATATGTGGCACTAGACAATGGTAAAGGTTGGGTATGGTACTGTGTATAACTGTGGTTTATGTTTCATGATATTCTGTGTGGGGGTGTTTGGGCTTTTATTATTAATATGAATATGTGATATTTAGTAAGAAGAGTTGGATAATAAGATGTTTGAGTGTCTGGCTAAAATGAATATTTTTAAAAATAGTAAATGAAGTTGACGAGTAAGAATAATATTTTAGAAGTCTAACATCATAAGAAGTACATCAGCAACACAATTTTTTACCCTTTAATAATTTTTTTTTGCAGTTGATATACATCCTATTAAATATGTTTGTTACGTTTCTGGAGTAGCATCTATTGAAGCTTGAAGGATAGAAAGATTAAATTAATGGTTTAGTTGCAACTACAAAGATGGAATCAAATGTTGCTGATAGTTGAGTATTTATGCTTATTCATCTGATAGAAATTGATATGCCATTGGTTTTTTTATATAGCATGTTGCCATTGTTTTTATCTGATAATGATTAAAATGATTTTTTATGTTAGCAAGTTATTATGGTATAACCATAAATTGATGTTTTTCAGGTTGATCTTGACCTGTCATCTGCTGAGATAAGTCAGCATGCTGATGCGTGTAACAACTAATAAAGGAAGTCATCCATTTAGGCAAGAGGGATGTCTTCTCTCTCATTTATTTGTTTTATATTTTAATTATTTACATTGTTTGTTGAAATTGTTTGGCTGTTTGAATTAGGTTATCTCTGCAATAATGTTGATCAAATCTGAGAACAAGTGAAGAAGTCATTAGTGTTGCAGAATTGTTTAGTTAGTGTTAATGCTCAACAACCTCCACTCTGGCAAGAATGACACTAAGCATCATCGTCTAAGAGAAAAAAATGTGGTAAAAGTATCAGAAGATCATGAGTCTGGATGAGAATTACCAAGTTATTCTTTTAATTCACGTGTAAGTTGTAACTTTTATATTATAAGGGCTGTAAATAACGTACTTGTTTTCTTTGAATTGCGAGGCTTTGTTTGCTACAGGCCGGGTTAAGAGTAAAAAGCTCTAAGATATGCTCGTGAGTAGAAGGGATTGGCCAAGATGTGGCACTAGAAAATGGTAAAGGTTGGGTATGGTGTATATTTGTGCTTTATGTTTCATGATATGTTGTGTGTGGGGGTGCTTGGGCTTTTATTATTAATATGAATATGTGATATTTAGTAAAAAGAGTTGGATAATAAGATGTTTGAGTGTCTGGCTAAAATGATCATTTTAGATACTAGTATATGAAGTTGACTAGTAAGGATAATATTTTAGAAGTCGAATATCATAAGAGGTACATAAGAAATACAATTTTTTACCCTTAAATAACAAGTTTTTTTGCAGTTGATATAAATCATGTTAAATATGTTTGTTACATTTTTGGTGTAGCATCTGTTGAAGCTTGAAGGAGAAACATTAAATTCAATGGTTCAGTTGCAACTACAAAGGTGGAGTCAAAGCCTGCTGATGGTTGAGTATATATGCTTATTCATCTTATGGAAATTGATATGCTATGGGTTTTTTATATAGCATTTTGCCATTGTTTTAATATGATGATGACGAATGATTTTTTATGTTAGCAAGTTATTATGGTATAACCATAACTTGATGTTTTTCAGGTTGATCTTGATCTGTCTGGTCCATCTGTGTTCCTAGACTCTGTAGTTCAGTCATCTGCTGAGATTAGTCAGCATGCTGATGTGTACAACTAGTAAAGGAGGTCATTTGTGTAAGCAAGAGGGAAGTCTATTTTTTCGTTTATTTTTTATGTTCCAATTTCTGTACATTGTTTGTTGAAATTGTTTGGCTATTTGCATTAGGTTATCTCTGCAACAATGTTGATCAAATCCGAGTACAGTGTTGCAGAATTGAAAAGTTAGAGTTACTCAACAACCACCACTCTGGAGAGAATAACACTGAGAACCATTGTCTAAGATAATAAAAAAGGCGTTAAAGGTATGAGAAGATCACGATTCTGGATGAGAATTACCAAGTTCTTCTTTTAATCCACGTGTAAGTTGTACCTTTTTTATTATAAAGGCTGTGAATAGCATACTTGTTTTCTTTGAATTGCTAGGCTTTGTTTGCTACAGGGTTAAGAGTAAAAAGCTTTAAGATATGCTCGTGAGTAGAAGGGATTGGGCAGATGTGGGACTAGATAATGGTAAAGGGTTGGTATGGTACGATGTATATCTGTAGTTTATGTTTCATGATATTCTATGTGGGGGTGTTTGGCCTTGTGTTATTAATATGATTATGTGATATTAGTAACAAGAGTAGAACAATAAGCTATAGGAAAGCCTGTTTCAGAATAAACTTTCTTTGTTTGAAGTTCAAATGATAAGAATATAAGATGTTTCAGTGTCCTGCTAAAATGATTGTATGAGAAAATAGTAAATGAAGTTGACCGGTAAGAATAATATTTTAGAAGTCTAATATCATAAGAGGTACATAAGTAATCCATTCTTTACCCTTAAACAAATTTTTTTTGGCAGTGGATATAAATCCTATTAAATATGTTTGTTACATTTAGTTGAAGCTTGAACGAGAAACATTAAATTCAATGGTTGAGTATATATGCTTATTCTTCTTATGGAAGTTGATATGCTATATGGGTTTTTTTATATAGCAGGTTGTCATTGTTTTCATCTTTCTGATGATGACACATGATTTTTTATGTTAGCAAGTTATTATGGTATAACCAGAATTTGATGTTTGTCAGGTTCACCATCTGTGTTTCTGGACTCTGTCCTTCAGTCTACTGCTGACATAAGTCAGCATGCTGATTTGTGTAACAACTAATAAAGGAAGTCATGCGTGTAGGCAAGAGGGAAGTCTTCTTTTTCATTTATTTTTTTATGTTCTAATTTATTTACATTGTTTGTTTAAATTGTTTGCTATTCGCATTAGGTTTTTCTCTGCATCAATGTTGATCAAATCTGAGTACACGTGAAGAAGTCATCAATGTTGCAGAATTGTAAAGGTAGTGTTAATACTCAACAACCTCCACTCTCGCTAGAATGACAATAAGCACCATTGTCTAAGAGAATAAAAAAGGCATTTAAGGTATAAGAAGATCATGAGTCCGATGAGAATTACCATAGGATTCTTTTAATTCACGCGTAAGTTGTAACTTTTTCATTATAAGGGCTGTGAATAACATACTTGTTTTCTTTGAATTGCTAGGTTTTGTTTGCTACAGGGTTAAGAGTCAAAAGCGCTAAGATATGCTCGTAAGCAGGATGGATTGGGCAAGATGTGGCACTAGACAATGGTAAAGGTTGGTTATTGTGTATAAGTGTGCTTTGTGTTTCATGATATTCTGTGTGGGGGTGTTTGGGCTTGTGTTATTAATATGAATATGTGATATTAGTAACAAGAGATAGATAATTAGCTATAGTCAAGCCTGCTTTAGAAAATAGTTTGTGTATATGCTTTCGTTGTATAAAGTTGTAATAATAAGATGTTTGAGTTTCTAGATAAAGTGATTGTTTATAAAATAGTAGGCCTGGCAATTTAAGCCCATAGCTTTCATATTGGGTTTTTATGGGCACTTTAAAAAAAGAAATGGGTCATACTGGGCCTAAAAATTGTTCAAGGGTTCAGGATGGGCCATAAAATTCTAGTATTAAATAACTTGCGGGTCAGGATGGGCCATGTAAATAAACGCGGGCCACCTTGAAATCTCAAACCATCGTCCCCAATCCGGCAATCCCCACATTCTCACCGATTTCCCCTTCAACCTGCTAATCGGACCTTCATCCTTCAACCTCCTTCCAATCGATTTGTGGGGTTCTGCACTCGCCATAATTGACTTGTGGGGTTCGTCCTTAAATCCCAATCCGCCATCATCGACTTGTGGGGTTCGACTGCCATCACAATCGTCTTCGCGGCGGCCTACTTCGTGCCTGAAGATGAAGGTATTCATCTCTTTAATCCTATGTTAATCAAATGCATACGCCACTCCGACGTTATCTCCGATTCCACATTGTACAAACGTTATATGCATACGATTTCAAGAACAATAAGCAATTGAAATCGAAATTGCATTTAGATGATATTGATTCAAGCAGAAGCATGATCGCCATTGGTTTCCGAAGGATTTCCTGAGTTTTTAGGTACTTAATCGTTAATTTTGCCTTAATCCTTGATCGATTCGGATAATCTGATATATATTATCGTTTTATTTCGAAATTGTTTGATACATATAGAAACTGTTTGATACATGTATGATTATGTGTATTTGTAATCTGCAATAGTTCATGATAGGTTAATTAGAAGGAAATAGAGGAGGATTGTCGAAGAAACCTTGTTAGAATGGGGGTTGAATCGATGAGAAACCCGTCCTGACCCGATCCATCCTGACCCGAACCCATTCTAACCCGAACCCATCCTGACCCGTTTCTGACATGAACCCATTCTGACCCGAAACCGTCTTGACCCGAACCCATCCTGACCCGACACCCGACCCGACCCGACCCGCCCATTTTGCCAGGCCTATAAAATAGTAAATGAAGTTGACCATTAAGGATAATATTTTAGAAGTCTAATATCATAAGGGGTACATTAGTAATTCAAACTTTTACCCTTCAATAATAAGTTTTTCTTTTCGCTATGATGTAAGTCTGATTAAATATGTTGTAACGTTTCTGCTGTAGCATCTGATGAAGCTTGCAGGAGAAACATTATATTCAATGGTTCAGTTGCAACTGCAAAGGTGGAATCAAAACTTGCTGATGGTTGAGTATATATGCTTATTCATGCTATGGAAATTAATATGCTATGGGTTATTCATATATAGCATATTGTCATTGTTTCTATCTTATGATAACGTGTGATCTTTTTAAGTTAGCAAGTTACCATGGTATAACTAAAATTTCATGTTTTTCAGGTGTCTGGTTTACCATCTGTGTTCCTGGACTCTGCAGTTCAGCCACTTGCTGACATAGGTGGGTATGCGGATGTGTATACCAACAACTAAAGGAAATCCTGCGTGCAGGCAAGAGGGAAGTCTTCTTTTTCATGTAATTTTCTATGTTCTAATTGTTGGGTTCAGTGGTATTTTCGTTAGGTTTATTTATCAAAACAGTTTTGATAATTATTAATCTGATTAATAACAGTTAACGCAGCGGAGTATAAATAAATACCAAAAGTGAACCCGACAGGATCTGGGTTACAAACAATGCAAATACAGAATATGAATAACCTACTGATGAGATATAATATACCTTTGTGGTCAATAATTAACCGTTTGAGACACCGAGGGACAACGAATGAATGCTAGAATCAACGAACAATAAATTGGAACACAGTGGTTGCGGCTCTAAGAGGCGTGGTCCACGGTTGCAATCAATATATCGGTTGTTTGTGATAGGAAGAAAATCCAACTTTCCTTCGATGGTGATCAGAATAAAAATGGTGAACCCAACAGGTGTATTTTATAGTAATGTGAATAATGGTCACCCCATCAAGTGTTATTCTTCTCCTCGTTTCCCATCCAACTTTCAAAATATATATATTGAAAAGAAATCTCACCTTTTCCTTTAACAGATAACCATCACAATTCAACTTTGATGTTTTATTATATTTGCAGAGGAAATGGGGTTATCTGGAAAGTGGTAGTGATGATGAATGCAGGAGGGAGATAACTTTAAGACCACTTACTCTTTTACTTAATTTTATTTATTTATTTAAATAAACATTAATACTAAATAATTTATAACAATTATAAATTATAAAAACCCAATATAGTTCGTAAGCGCCAGTTAATCAAATTAAGTGGACTTAATATTTGTTGCCCAAGGTGTAACTCTTACGGGTCATAGCTCTGTTGGCAACGTGACGTAACCGAACTCGTACATAATCCAACAAGCTCCCACTTGGACGACATTCGGTTAAATTCCACGTAGACAGTCAGCGGCGCTCTAGCTGCACATGGCTGCCCCCAACAAGGTATGACACTTTAAAGTCATTAACCAAACATCTTCTTCTAGTATCATTTTACTATAACAAGACAATAAACTTATGGTAATCATAGTCATTTATCCTTTCTGTAAAAGACATCAATTAAGTCATTGAGATTAATTCTCATATAGGACTCAATTATTATAGTTCTTGATCTAGATTCAAAATAGTCCAATCAAACACACAGTCAGTTTGGGTGAGGCCTCACACTTCACCATTTTGAATCAACAATAAACGAGATTATACTCGGTTTCCTATGCCTCAGCAGCAATCATAGTATAGCTAGGCAATGTAAGGAAAGCTTGTATTTTGTAACCAAGACAATGATGTAAAAGCTTTTATGATGAAATGAGAATGTATATTTTTATCAATTCTGCTGCGTATTTTATGATCATGTATTATATGTATGCTGTATGTGCAATGAAGAACCAACAGTAGGGTGCCCGGTGAGCGTGGCCTTACAATATAGGACTCAATTATTATAGTTCTTGATCTAGATTCAAAATAGTCCAATCAAACACACAGTCAGTTTGGGTGAGGCCTCACACTTCACCAGTTTGAATCAACGAGGGCGCCACGATGTCTAACTGTTACATATAATGTAAGAGTACAGAATCTCTTATTGACTGCATACAACTCCCACTGAACTTCAGAATTATTCCCAACCAAAGCCTTTATGACTGGCAGTTACGCGACAGCGGTTGACAGTGATCAAAGAATAACCCTCGGTAAACGGAAGTTCTAGTATGCATCTCAGGTTATAGGATACTAAATGAGTATACAAGTATCAAAGCATCTTATAATAAAGATTGTTTCTGGCGAGTTACATCCAACGTCATTCATAATAAGGTCTGTGAATTTAGAAGTCAACTCCTTGAGTCTAAATTCAGAATAGTCTTAATTCAGAATTGTTCCCACAAGTCTGACCGACTATGGATAATTTAGAATACAATATCCATGGATTAAACGTATTAAAATTGAACACAGTTATAGGATTCATAATTGTATCTATATCAGTAGATCAAAATGAATTCAAAAGTATAACTGTTTAAAAGTTCATACATCCAAATACTAAATCAAAACATATCACTAGCTAATCTAAGCCCGATCGCATTTCTATGCAGATTATGCTTGTTCTGAGTCATGGGCTTAGTAAACGGGTCTGCTAGGTTTTGATCTGTGTCGATTTTCTTATCACGATGTCTCCCTGTTTCACTATGTCCCGTATATAATGAAACTTCCTCTGAATGTGCTTGGCCCTGTGATGAGATCTGGGCTCTTTGGCTTGAGCAATAGCACCCGTGTTATCACAAAATATCTCGATTGGTTGCTGAATACTTGGAACCACATCGAGATCGGCTATGAACTTCTTCATCCAAGCAGCTTCCTTTGCAGCATCAGATGCTGCAATGTATTCAGATTCAATGGTAGAATCTGCCACCACACTTTGCTTGGAACTTTTCCAAGAGATGGCTCCACCATTGAGTGTGAATACAAAACCAGATTGTGAGCGAGAGTCATCTCGATCAGTTTGAAAACTAGCATCAGTGTAACATCTTACAGTGAGCTGTTCTTCAACTCCTCAATATATTAAAAACATGTCTTTAGTCCTTCTCAAGTACTTCAGAATGTTCTTAACTGCAGTCCAATGTGCAAAGCCAGGGTTTTGCTGATAACGGCTAGTAATGCTCAAAGCATACGAGACGTCAGGTCTAGTGCACAGCATAGCATACATGATGGAACCAATCGCTGAAGCATATGGAACCTTTTCCATTCGCTTACTATCAATGTCCGTTGAAGGAGATTGCGATTTGTTCAACACGGTACCTTTAGTCATTGGAACACCTCCTTTCTTGGAGTTTTCCATCTTAAAGCGCGTCATCATTTTGTCTATGTATGTGCTTTGACTAAGCCCTAGAAGCCGCTTAGATCTATCCCTATAGATCTTTATTCCTAGAATGTAAGCAGCTTCTCTAAGATCTTTCATTGCGAAACAAGCTCCCAACCATTTTTTAACTTCGTTAAGCATTGAGATATTGTTTCCAATGATCAGTATATCATCCACATACAATATGAGGAACGATATAGTGCTCCCACTAGCCTTTCTATAAATACAAGGCTCATCTTCACTTTTGATAAAACCGAATCGACGATTCTCTGATCAAAATGAAGATTCCAGCTACGGGATGCCTGTTTAAGTCCATAAATGGACTTATTCAGTTTGCACACCTTATTTGGATATTGTGGATCAACAAAACCATCGGGCTGAACCATATAGACATCTTCAGAGAGATGTCCATTTAGAAAAGCGGTTTTGACATCCATTTGCCATATCTCGTAATCATAGTACGCGGCTATGGCAAGCAATATCCTAATCGATTTGATCATAGCAACGGGTGAGAAAGTTTCATCATAGTCAACACCTTGAGTTTGAGTGAAACCTTTCACAACTAGCCGTGCTTTATCGGTGTGTACATTTCCATGCATGTCGGTTTTTCTCTTGAAAAGCCACTTGCTCCCTACAGCCCGTGAACCGGGAGGTAGCTCAACCAAGTCCCAGACTTGATTGTCTCGCATGGATTGCATCTCGGCGTTCATGGCATCTAGCCATTTCGTAGATTCCGGATCTGAGATAGCAGATTTGTAGTTAGTAGGTTCATCACCAGAATCAGCTACTACCAGAACCTCTGGACCCTCTAGATTCCAAAGATATCTGTCAGGTTCTTTGCGAGTTCTGCTACTTCTGCGAACGCTTGTGTTTATGTCTGAATCAATAATAATTTCTTGTTGTTCAGACGCACCCACTACATCAGCGTTTGTTTGTGGTTCTCGAATTTCTTCAAGATCCACAATATTACTTCCAGTTCCTCGATCAAGAAACTCTTTCTCGAGGAAATGTGCCTTCCTTTTGATGGAAATCATATTTGCATCAGGATGGTAAAAGTAATACCCGCTTCTATTGTAGAATCCAACGAAAATAGTTTTTTCGCCTCGAGGATCTAGCTTGTCATTAGACTCACTAGTGACATAAGCATCACATCCCCATACCTTAAGGTAAGACAAATTGGGTTTAGACCCATGCCATATCTCATATGGAGTTTTATCTACCTTCTTAGTCGGTGCCAGATTGACAAGGCGGGCGGCGGTCATAAGAGCATAACTCCAAAAGGAGTGAGGTAAGTTAGTTCTACACATCATCGATCGAACCATATTAAGTAGGGTTCGATTTCTTCTCTCACTCACGCCATTAAGTTGGGGTGTGCCGGGTGGAGTGAACTGTGAAACAATTCCACATTCCTTTAGATGATCAATGAACTCTTGGCTTAGGTATTCTCCACCTCGATCTGATCGAAGTACTTTGATAGTCTTATCAAGTTGGTTTTCTACTTCGTTCTGAAACTCTTTGAACTTTTCAAAGGTTTCATGTCTATGCTTCATAAGGTAGACATAGGCGTATCGACTATAGTCGTCAATAAACGTAACAAAGTATCTTTCGTGATTTCTAGACATGATCCTGAAAGGACCACATACATCAGAATGTATAAGTGCTAACAGATCCTTAGCCCGTTCACCAATATGGGTGAAAGGATCCTTTGTGAGTTTGCCAGCTAAGCAAGATTCGCATTCCTCAAAAGATTCATGTCCTGTGGATTCAAGAATCCCTTCGGACTGAAGCCTTTTCACACGGGCCTTGCTTATGTGGCCAAGTCTACAATGCCATAGAAATGTATCGTTAATTCCAGATTTGATACGTTTAGAAAGATTATATACATTATTGTTTGTTTGAATATCAATCTCATAAATACCACTTCGAGGTTTAGCCTCGAAATAAAAGATATCATTCAAGTAGGCAGAAATAACAGCATCATTAAAAACATACTTGAATCCTTGTTCAAACAATAAAGAAACTGAAATAATGTTTCTGGTTAAACCAGGAGCAAACAAACAATTATTTAAAGTAACTACAAGACCAGATAGACAAGAAAGATGATAT
This sequence comes from Flaveria linearis, assembly GCA_024085815.1. Classification (NCBI taxonomy): domain Eukaryota; kingdom Viridiplantae; phylum Streptophyta; class Magnoliopsida; order Asterales; family Asteraceae; genus Flaveria; species Flaveria linearis. The sequence continues at coordinate 8,823,366 of CM044005.1, read as the reverse complement.
GTTCCAGTTGCTAGAACCGGTACTCTTTTCCCATCACCAACGATGAGCACCATGTCGCCTTGTTTCAGTTTCTTCCACTTTTCAGGCTCCTGCAAGACATTAATGATGTGGTAACCACATCCAGTATCAAATACCCATGTGTTGCTGGAAACAGTGAAAAGTTCAATAACATAAATCAGAATACCTGAAGAAGAGCCTTCACCATTGGCCTTCTTCACCTTCAGCTTCAGGACAGTTACGTCTCCAGTGTCTCATCTTATTGCATTCAAAACAGTGTCGCTCCTCAGGAGGGGGTGCTGCTTTGTTTTTAGCCAGCTGTTTGTTGTTGGTGGCAGGCTTGGCAGCAACAACTTTACCTTTACCCTTATTGTTATAAGTTTTTTTTTGGGGTTTGGTTTCCTAACACCAGTAGATCGGACCATCAACATTTGACTGGCTTTACCTGGTATGTTTTGCTCAGCAGTTTTGAGCATACCGTGTAGTTCAGCTACACTCTTAACCCCACGCATTCATATTAAAGTTCATTATGAACTGGTCATAAGAACTAGGCAAGGAGTTCAAAATGAAGTCTACTGCCATTTCATCTTGCATAGGATAACCAAGTTTGGCCATTTGGTCGATGTACCCTTTCATTTTAAGCACATGGGCACTAACAGGCGAGCCTACTTGCATTTTGCAGGATATAAGCTGCTTCATGGTATCATAGCGCTCTTGTCGGGCCTGTTTCTGAAACATGCCCTTAAGTTGCTCAATCATGTCAAATGCAGTCATGTCCTCCATGTTCTTCTGGAGATCAGGAGACATGGTGGCTAGCATAAGGCAGGCTACCTCATCGGCATCCTCCTTAAATTTTTCCCAAGTTCTACGGGCTGCAGCCGTATTGTTTTCAGGCTCGTTGGGAACAGCGCTATCTATAACATAGAGCTTTTTCGCCATCTTGAGAACCAATCTCAGATTGCGGTGCCATGCGAGAAAGTTGGTGTTATCAAGTTTCTCTTTCTCAAGAATAGACTTGAGAATGAAGGAGTTGTTGGTTTCTGAAGATGTAAGGCCCCATTCCCAGGAAACCTCACAGTTGGCAATTCATAGCATAAATTCAGTTCAATAACAAAACATTGCAGCGGAAAATAATTAAACATTCGTTAAAGACTTAGAAACCCCATTGTACTCATACATTTGTCTTTTAAAGGTAAACAAAACATATTCCTTGTTCATTAATTACAATAAAGACTTCATTAATAGGAAGGCCATCCATATTTCCCCAAGTAGCTCCGTGGTGCCATCCTCAGCATCAGCGCCTACCTGCCCACTATTATGCATAAAAAGTCAGCCACGCTGAGTGAGTTCTAGTTTTATATAAGTAAGAAAGTATAATCTTTTATCCTTTCATATAATGAACACGCATACATCATACTACAAACATTACTTGCATCACATTAGGCACGTTCATTATCTTTTATTCTTTCATGTCGTTTTACTTCATCATCGGCGAGGTTTGCATAAAGCAAGCTCTCCATGTTGATTGACAACGAATGTCAATCCCCGTCGGTACACGTTATCCATGGTCGCTACCCCCGACGGTCGATCGATCCCCGTCGGTACACATCTTCATGGTAGTTTCCCCCGACAGTTGATCCACACTGCTAGGCACATAGCCCGCTCATGAATACGGATCCATCATCATACATCAGACTCACATAAGTGAAGTCTATCATAGTGCTTGCAAGACTTTTCATCATCAAACGGGCCCGGGGGTAACATTCGTTAAGTTCCGCTTCTCACTAGTATTATTTTTCACTTAATATATATATAATACTTAGCTTATTAAGTACACAACATACCAAGTACTAGTCATCATAACACGTAACCGACCCTCCGCGGGACAGCGGGGGTTCGGGGGCGGCAGCCCCTGACAGCGGGGTTCTAGGGGCAGCAGCCCCTAGTGGGGTCCAAGGGGCAACGCCCCTGGCTGGGGCCGGGCTGCCAGGTCAGCGCGCCCGAAAATTATTTTGAGCTATTTAAGTGTCACATTTTGCTTTAGAAAAATGTATTTCCTCGTTAAAACACCTTGAAGTCCTTATCTTGAAAACCTTATGTTTACTATGCATAATAGCCCCAAAAACAAGGAAAAACGTTTAAATAAGGGGATCTAGAACTCACCTGAACTTAGCAAATAGCTTAATTCCTAAGTTACTTAAGCTATGGTCCGAATGCTCTAGCTGCACGAAAGTTAATACACAAAAACATCATTTTCTTTATAATTTCGCCCATAGTTTCGCTGGTAGTTTCGCTGCCAGTTTCGCTGGCAGTTTCGCTACCAGTTTCGCTGGGCAGCACTTCTATCAGTTTCGCTGGACAGATTCGCTGGCATGAGCGCCCAACTTTCGTTGGAATTTCCTAGTTTCGCAATGTCTAAGGTCAGCCTAAGTACTTAGCGAAACTGTAGTTTCGCTATAGCGAAACTGTAGTTTCGCTAGGATTCTCCTAGTTTCGCTGGATAAATGCACAGTTTCGCTGGATGAATACTTAAATTCGCTGGATCGGGGCCCAGTTTCGCTGGATGAACAAAAACTCAGATCCAGCCCGTTTTTAACCTAAAATCTTAACTTTTTACGTCCAAATCCTTAGTTTACCTTCCATGAAACCATATCTAAGCTTTTTACACGTTTTCATACGTAAAAATTCGACCTTTATGTGTTTCTTTAAACTTTTCAAAACCCCAAAACCCTAGAATCCGGGTTTGATCTACAGAAGGCCTTAGAGGTCGATTCTTACCTTGTTTTGTTGCTCTTTCCTTGTGTTTTGATGCTCCAATCCACCAGAACTTCAATCCTTCCAACCTTCAAGCTCCAAATCTTGAATTTCTTCACTTTCTCTCTCTACTTTCTCTCTCTACGAATTTGGTGACTAGGGTTGTAATGTGATGGAATGGGACTGATTATGCATGTTTAAGGGCTGATTAGGGCCCTTAAACCCACCAAGTCTAGCCCATTAAGGCTAATTTGATCCATAGCCCACTAATTTAGTCCTTTATTTCTTAAATTAACCCTTAAAAGCCCATTATTATTAAATGGCTCGTTTCGGGAAATTTCGGGGCGTTACAGAAGGCATCTATTTAAATAAGCAAAATAAATTAATTAGTATTTTCGATGTATTGTTTCCTTATTTTAATTAGTGACCCATTTACAGTAATATTAAATAAGGAATGAGAATTTGGCTTGGTCAGTTACTAAAGGCAGCTGGGGCACGCAACATTAGTAAGTGATTAGGCAGACTGACAATGTTTATTGTGAAAATTGCACAACTCTCGTGTATGAGGCCGCAACGACAACATTTGTCAATGCATTGATACGTTTAGCCTCATCTATGCCCACTTTTCTCTCTAGACAGCTGTGGCACGTAACAAGAGAGAAAAGTAATAGTCATCCTAAAACAGTTACTTGTGAAAGGGCCGGATGTGTCAACAAAACCCTTGCACCTTGGAAGAATAAACTACACATCAAGTGCGGTGCTGTGCCTCCAAACACTGATGTTTCGCTTAATGTTCCAAGTGTTCCTTATAGTAGGGTGGCATAGACTATTGATTTTTATCTATGGGATCCAATTTTAGTGTTTACCGAATAGGGTCAAACACAACGTATAATTAAGTTATACGTGCGTCGTAAAAGTTAGTTTTACAATATATAGTTCGTGATAATAAATGACGAACCCTTTCAGCTCTCGGGACACCAGATTTTAATACCCTATTAAAACTAGGTTCATCGCGAGATAGACAACCGATTTTTAGGTTGATAATTTTTAAATTATTAAGTTTTAAGTTTTAAAATTTAAACTAATTTTAAATTTGAAAACTTATCTAGTTATCCTTTTAAATGGATAATTAATTTTAATTTAAAAATTATCAAGTTTTAAGTTTTGAAATTCAAACTAATTTTGAATTTGAAAACTTATTCGATTATCCCATTTAAAACAAACATTTTGTTTTAATAATTTAACAAGTTGTAAAAATAAGTTTAAAACTTGTTATTTATTTTGATTGTAAAAATTTTTTTTTTAATTAATTAGTTTGATATTAGGTTGGGTGATATAAAATAAAGCAACCATAATAGCAAAGTAATATGTAAATCTAATGGCTATGATTGTTTGATCTTGCTAGAGCCAAATAGCGAGATCAAGCCAGGTCACGGGTCAAAACACATAACAACCACAAGGATGGACCTAAGTGCATCTAGTTGTCTTGATGGGTCCCACTGACTCCTTGATTTGTCCTGCTTCCAGTTTTGACTTCAGGTCTTCAAATATTACAATATTTACAAAAGAAAAATAAAAGAAAACTCTAATCTATTACAACTTTGAGCCATCAAATAGGCCAAAATCATAAACCAAAAACTTTACAATAACAAATCACATCACAATCATTCAACCACAGGGTCTAGCCAGATTTACATATTAAAACACAATCAAAATAATACGGGCAATCTTTTGGTTAATAAATATTTAACCAAAATAAACAAGTTTCCCAAAATAATATAAATCAGAAACTTCAAATAATTTTAAAGTTTGTGATCTATAACCGGTTAACAGACCGGATCTGATTTGCATGTTGTAAGCCTGGCTCTGATACCACTGTTGGGTTCAATGGTATCTTCGTTAGGTTTATTTATCAAAACAGTTTTGATAATTATTAATCTGATTAATAACAGTTAACGCAACGGAGTATAAATAAATACCAAAAGTGAACCCGACAGGATCTGGGTTACAAACAATGCAAATACAGAATATGAATAACCTACTGATGAGATATAATATACCTTTGTTGTCAATAATTAACCGTTTGAGACACCGAGGGACAACGAATGAATGCTAGAATCAACGAACAATAAATTGGAACACTGTGGTTGCGGCTCTAAGAGGCGTGGTCCACGGTTGCAATCAATATATCGGTTGTTTGTGATAGGAAGAAAATCCAACTTTCCTTCGATGGTGATCAGAATAAAAATGGTGAACCCAACAGGTGTATTTTATAGTAATGTGAATAATGGTCACCCCATCAAGTGTTATTCTTCTCCTCGTTTCCCATCCAACTTTCAAAATATATATATTGAAAAGGAATCTCACCTTTTCCTTTACAGATAACCATCGCAATTCAACTTTGATGTTTTAATATATTTGCAGAGGAATGGGGTTATCTGGAAAGTGGTAGTGATGATGAATGCAGGAGGGAGATAACTTTAAGACCACTTACTCTTTTACTTAATTTTATTTATTTATTTAAATAAACATTAATACTAAATAATTTATAACAATTATAAATTATAAAAACCCGATATAGTTCGTAAGCGCCAGTTAATCAAATTAAGTGGACTTAATATTTGTTGCCCAAGGTGTAACTCTTACGGGTCATAGCTCTGTTGGCAACGTGACATAACCGAACTCGTACATAATCCAACACTAATTACACATTGTTTGGCTATTTGCATCGGGTTTTCTCGGCGTCAATTTTGATCAAATCCGAGTACAAGTGAAGAAGTTGTCAGTGTTGCGGAATTGAAAAGTTAGTGTTAATACTCAACAACCCACTTTAGCAAGAATATCACGATGAACCGTGGTCTAAGAGAAGAAAAAAGGCGTTAAACGTATCAGGAGATCATGAGTCAGGATGAGAATTTTCAAGTGATTATTTTAATTCACGTGTAAGTTGAAACTTTTTCATTATAATGGTTGTGATTAACATACTTGTTTTTCTATGAATTGGTAGGCTTTGTTTGCTACAGGGCTAAGAGTAAAGTGCTCTAAGATATGCTCGTGAGTAGAAGGGACCGGGCAAGATGTGGCACTAGACAATGGTAAAGATTGGGTGTGGTGTATAATTATGCTTTATGTTTCATGATATGTTGTGTGTGGGTGTTTGGGCTTGTGTTAGTATTATGATTATGTGATATTTAACAAGAGTAGGATAAGAAGCTATAGTAAAGCCTGTTTTAGAAAATAGTTTTTGTATATGCTTTCGTTGAATGAAGTTGTAATGATAAGATGTTTGGGTGTCTGGATAAAATGATTGTTTTAGAAAATAGTAAATAAAGTGGTCCATTAAGGATAATATTTTAGATATCTAATATCATAAGGGGTACATAAGTAATTCAACTTTTTACCCTTCAAGTAAGTTTTTTTTTGGCTATTGATGTTATTTTGATTAAATATATTTGTGATGTTTCTGGTGTAGCATCTGCTGAAGCTCGCAGGAGAAAAATTAAATTCAATGGTTCAGTTGCAACTGCAAAGGTGGAATCAAAACTTGCTGATGGTTGAGTGTATATGCTTATTCATGCTAAGGAAATTGATATGCTATGGGTTATTCATATATAGCATGTTGTCATTGTTTCTATCTTATGATGACGCATGATTTTTTTAAGTTAGCAAGTTATCATGGTATAAACAAAATTTGATGTTTTACAGATTGTTCTTGATCCGTCTGGTTCACCATTTGTGTTCCTGCCTCCTGGACTCTGCAGTTCAGTAACTTGCTGACATAGGTGGGTATGCTAATGTGTATATGATACGAACCCGACTATTGGCGGGAATTAATTTCAGAATTAATTCAAACATTTCGGAAGTGTGAGTAGTTGATCCAAAAAATCAGGACATAGGGATGTGGGGTGCAAACTTCCGATGAGAATTAGAATATATATATCTAGATCTTGTTTATTGTTCAGTTGTCTTGGTTATTATTATTGGTTTTGTAATTTGAATTTGGCGATTTGCCCTCTCGAATCGGCCCACTATCTTGTTCAATTTTGCACTCTATGCGAAGTTTTGGGTTCTATCAGTATATCAACAAATAAAGGAAATCCCGCGTGCAGGCAAGAGGTAAGTCTTATTTTTCATGTAATTTTCTATGTTCTAATTACTTTTCATTGTTTGTGGAAATTGGTTGGCTAAATGCATTATGTTTTCTTTGCATCAGTGTTGAGTACAAGTGAAGAAGTCATCAGTGTTGCAGAATTGAATAGTTACTGTTAATGCTCAAAAACCTCCACTCTGGCAAGAATATCACTAAGCACCATTGGTTAACGATCAAATCTAATTTATTTTTTAACTCATCCTTAGATTTCTCCTCTTTTTCTTTAGTTATTTTCCTCCATTCCTTTATTGCATTCTTGATTTTTTTGAGTTTCCATGCTAATAGCTTGTCTGCAGGAGCATGAGGAATGGCATCTGCTTTAATTTATCACCTCACAAAGACCATTTTTTCCAATCATGAATTATAGAATTCAAAAGGTGTTGGCCTGTAATCTAATGTTTCAAGATTAAGAACAGTGACAAAAGCTCGTGGCCATCGAGACATAAAAGAGGAACACACCAAAAAACGATCCAATTTGCTTAGTTGTTCCCTGTTGCTCGACATGTGTGTGAATCGTCTCCCTCCTATTCTATGTTCTTTAGGATCTGCTGCCGTTATTAACTAATTGAATTAGGACACCTCCAACTGGTTAAAATTAGAGTTCCATTTGTCCTCTATATGTCTGGCCGAGTTGAAATCAGTCAATCACCTAAGAAAACCCACATGGCCCGATACGAGTTTTTTAGAGCTAATAAATCTGACCATAGTTGTCTTTTTTGAGAGTCATTATAGGGGTCGTAAATATTCACATATGCGAATTCACTGTCTAGGCCCGAAATGGAGCCTATAACAGCAAGAAAATATTCATCAGGGAATATGATTCCCTCCAAATCTTTGATATCGAGTCACTGGAAGCAAGTTAGTAACATATCCAAGGATATGGCGCAAATGGGGTTCGACTCGAACAAAGCAATCAAGGGTACACCGGGGCTTGTGAAAGACATTCGGATCGGAGCCCCTCTGTCACACCCTCGCTGATAGCGGAAACACGGGGATGCGAGTGAGACGGGATCGTCATAACACATGGTATACGTTAGAGAAACAATATAAGTATGATGACAAGCATGTCATGACGACATCCGAACACAAATGGAGACTTGTGTCGTGTTCCGTCCATGTTCACGACAGCATAGCCATAAGCATAACATAAGAATGATCACATAAGCATTAATGATAACTTGTAATGTATATTCCCACAACCCGGGAACAAGTGTCCAAAAGAATGTTAATTTAGTGGACTGCAACAATGTACAAAAGAATTGTTCATCATGTATGTTCAGTCTCAAAAATGCATCCTAGGGTCTTCACTAAAAGGCAGCACTCCTAGAATCTTCAATTACCTTGATCACCTGAAAAGATATGCTCAAAACGGTCAACATAATTGTTGGTGAGCTTTGCAGGTTTTAAGTAATAAAAGATGTTAAGATGAAAACAACTTGTAAGTTTAATAAGAGTTACCGCGACTACACTTATGTGTAAGCGGTTTTATAAGATATAGTTAGCTACAGCCAAACCTAAACATCGGTTCCACACGGGAATTGATGGTCGTAAAGAAAGCATTTCATAAGTTTTACATGACGTAGCAAGATCCACACAGCGCATACGTATAGGTTACAACCAAACCAATCCTTAGGTCCCATTACCGGGATTAATGGTTGTAATAGATGATCGGCTTAAAAGAACCACACAGAAGAACCACACAGAAGAACCAAGCAGCCGATGCATCCATCAACAATGGCAATCACAGGTAGCATCAATCAACACATAATATCAAGTAGTAGTGCATAGTAATGTAACACGACCAAGTAACATACAAGGTGGTAACATAGCATAGAGTCAAGTTCATATAGCATCAATCAACAAGATAAGCAAGATAAGATACTCTTAAAAGTAGCAGCCAGTTTCCACTAGGGAAGAGGCTTGAAATCAAGTTAAGTAGGTGAGCATTCTTTTCCCCCAAGTTGAAAATATTTAAAAGGTTTTATAAGAGTAAAAAGGGGCTACGAAACTCACGGAGTAGGTGATAAGCACGTATGATGAATATTCCCAAAGGTAGAATGCTATGAACGGTCAAACACCTATTGACAGTTACTGACAAGCATTAATATGAGCATAAGGCATAAGATGACATTCGATTAGTTCGGGCTGTTTCGGTTCGGTCGTGGGTAGCACACACAAGCAGGCATACACATATCAGACCTTATGTAGATCCAAATATTAAGAGTAGTCATCATTGCTAATGACATCCGTATGGGGATCCCATTATTATAAAAGGTAGTGCTAGTTAAATATTTGTAGTCTCAAATGGGTTGTCGTTAATCGTAAAAGATTAGGTTATTTTAAATTGAAAAAGTATGTGCCTGTTAATAGCGTTGACTTTAATCTTTGTGGTCAAGCAATGACACTTTATTGATGTTACCTTATCATCACGAGGCATTCAAAAAGAAAAGGAATTCACACATACACGCATCATCAGTCACACAACAGACGGACGCACGACTCAACTCTCCATTCGCACAAATGGACCTTCAGTCGTACGAATCAGCTTCATTTGTACGATTGAACCTTCATTCGTGCGACTAAGCATTCAGTCGTACCATGCAACACCCAATCGCGCGACTCAACCTCCATACGCACGATTGAACCTTCATTCGCACAAATCAGCTTCATTCGTGCGATTGAACATTCATTCGTGCGACTGGCCTTTTAGTCGTGCGACTCACGCATAATCGCACACAATCTAATCCGCACTGACTCAATCGCACACACATTCACTCGTATGGACTCAATCGCACGCACATTCACTCTTATGGACTCAATCGCACACACCCAGTCGCATGACTCAGTCGTGCGATTCGCCCAATCGCACGGCTCAGTCGCGCGACACACCCATACGCATGACTCAGCCGTACAATTCACCCAATCGCACGGCTCAATCGCGTGAACAGACCCAGTCGCTCAGTGCAGCAGATCACGACTGCTGAAGTGCTGAGCAGTGTTCGGCTGCTTCGTGCACGGGTTTCACACCTCAAGAACCTCCAGTAACACTCATCTAACATATCTAAACAGGAAACACACTCAAAAACGCAACACACAAGCCCACACGACCTCATGTGCTCGGATGAACCCGAGCACCCGAAACCCTAGAAAACGCAGAAGTGAAATCGAGCAAGAAACGAGTCAAACAAGGTTTTCTACCTGCTAGAAGTAAGTATTCACGATGATAACCAAGATTTGCCGGTGAAAACGCAAGAAAAAGAGCGGTTTTGGTGCTAGAAAAGTGTAGAAATGAAGAAGAAGAAGAAGAAGTGAAGAAGATGGTGAAGCAATGGCTGGGAAAGGGTTTTTATACCCATCCCAAGTTTGCAAAAAGTCAATTTTAGTCCCCGCACTTTGCCCCCGGGTTCCCAAATTTTATTTCGGTTGAAACGACATTAATTAGGCTTGTTTAATTAATGATGAAAGACGTAGTTAATGATATTTATAATTTAAGAATGGTTTTATTTGTTACATTACATTTATATAAAAAATGGTGCGTTTAATGTTAACGGGGCCAGTCTTAGAAAACGTTTTAAGATGATGACAATGCAAGCAACGATAGCACAAGCATAAAGATAACCAAGTAAGCAAATATGATATCCACATAGATGGGTTACAGAGATGAGGAATGACCGATAACAAAAGTCAAGCGAACACGTTAAATGACGGACCTTTGGTGCGGATGTCACACCCTCTCCTCTAAATTCCCTGCTCTTTTCGGTCTTGAGTGTTTAAAGTTGTGTTCAATTCACGATCATATCCAAGTCTCAAATGGCATTTCCTCATTTCTACCCCGATGGAAAAGGAATCCTTTCTATCCTATTGAGCTGGATGAACTTCACCAACTAAAAACATTGATAAACTCGTTTCCTTATCTAACAAGGAGGATGCTTGGCATTAGATTTTTGATAAGTCTGGGTCCTTTTCGGTTGCCAGTCTAAAGTCTCAGATTCTTCTGGTTACATGCTCGACTCCCGACTTCAAATTTCCATGGGACAACTAGGTTCCCTTAACGGTAAATGTTGTGGGTTGGAGGGCTAAAATGGAACACTAGCCTACTCTCATGTCTCTAAGAAAACTCTGAGTTGTGGGTTGGACAACTGGGTTCCCTTCGGTCGTCCATGAAAACTCTAACCCCATGATGATTTTTCCATAAGATCTTGCAATGTTATTGTACGTGACGGCATCCCGAATTTGAATCGGAACCCCACAGGAGTGCTCCTTCTCTTCCATGCTCAAGCCTTACATCCTTATTCCAGTGTATTTAGGCTTGCTATGCTTGTTAATGCTCTTACCCCTGCTAACTTATGGGTTGATGCATTCACTCCGGCTACATACATCATCAACTGTCTTCCAACATCCTTGCTCTCCAAAAGTCTCCATATGAACTTTTATTCAATCAAGTAGTGTGTTTGGATTTGCTGTTTGAGGGCGCTTCTGGAGAAGTTGGTAAGATTGTTGCTTTGAGACCTTGAGGTCATGGGCTCAAGTTGTGGGAAGCATCCCCCTGCACAAAAATATAAGATAGGACTGTGTTACATCACATCGCGAAGCGATCTGGGCCTCCCTAGACCCTATGCAAAGCGCGAGGCTGAGAGCTATGTCAAGCACCGGGTAAGTGGAAATTTGAGGTTGTGGATAAATGATTTGAATGATTCTCCTCACAAAGAATTAGCATATATAGAAGATTTGGGTGAAGTGAGACACTTGGACATTGAGTTTCTCTAAACAGATCAAGTAATGGTATTTTATATATTTACATCAAAGGAAATATGCTTTGGAAAAAGTTAATGAGGCAGGGTTAATAGATGAAAAATCCTTAACCACATACTCCAATCATATTCAGGTGAAGAACATGTATAGAAAGATGATTAGTAAGATGCTATTATGAGTCCTGACTTGTCTTTCTCTGCTTAGAAAGTAATTTATCTAACAGCAATGCAATGCTGTTGTTGTTTACACTGTTGATTGCACCAACTCGTGTAAACATTCGATTCATCATAATTTTATTTCATTATTAGAAAGATCTGGTGGCGGATTGTTTCTACATACTTTTTAGTATGCACTATGATAATCGGTTGCCTCATTTCATTTCTCGTGTTACTAGCTGGTGTCAGCAGCTTGCTTTTTGTAATCGGGTTTTCCCCTGATTTTATGTGATGTTTGCAGGGATGTTTAGGACCGAAACTTTGAGAGAGAATTGATAAGAAATCTGAGTTGCATTGCAAACAAATGAAAGTTTACATGGGTATTTATACCCTTGAGTTTCTTGGAGATTAAGAAACCAATAACTACCCTAACTACCACAGTACCACACTTATGTTATGTAATAATAATACAAATTATTAAACTACCTTATGTATAATCAAGGATTACGGTCTAACAATTATTGAAAAGACCTGGAGGCGGATCGTTTCTACATACTTTTTAGTATGAATTGTGATAATCGGTTGCCTCACTTGATTTCTTGTGTTACTAGCTGGTGTCAGCAGCTTGCTTTCTGTAATCGGGATTTCCCCTGATGTAATTGTGTACACTGTGATTTATTTGGGCTGCTTTTCTCAGTGTCCCTCACGAATGCTGTTATTATTTGTGATCTTTCTATGGATATTTTAGCGTTGAAAGATGTATCTGGGTCAGAAGCCTTTAATCAGGGGTCAAACTCAAGTTGGTATGATGATCTTTCTTGGTTCAACAATCGGGATGGCATTTATCAAGGGTTTGTTTGAGCATCATTTGAAAACCTAAGAGATGGGTCTTCAAGAATATGGGAAGGACCACTTTTGGTGGTAATCTATAGCTTCATGATGTTTTTGGTTTTATGATGAGTAGTTTCTTACTTCAGTTGCAAGTCTTACAGTTGGAAAACGCCTCTAATATTGAGTGTCAATCGGCTTTAGAGGCTATAACAGCTTCAACTGTAGCTTCAGATGTTCAATAATAAAAGAGATTAGTAGTTTGTTTGATTATGTGAGACGGGCCTCAAAAGAATATAAAACACATAAATTTACGCACTCGTTCTTGGAGTTGGATGAAGATGTGCAGCATTCAATTGTTCGAAAGCTTGGTAACTTCAATCTTTGATGAAAAAGTTTTCATTTTGGGAGATTTTTTGTTCTTTTAATTTAAACCTACAGTTAGATATGTCGTTTTCTGACTTGTGACATACTCATAGATGTTTTTTGAACTTCATGTACAATCTGTTGCAGACTTGAGTTTATAAATTAATATAAAGAAAGCTGATCAACATTATGGTCAATGGCTATGGTACATTGTCTTGTAACTTTTGTTCTGAAATGACATTGGCTTTTATGGATTCAGATTGGTCAACTGATTGATGTTAAGCTTTGATTTGAGAACAAAGAATTATTAACTTGTATTGATTCATATTGCAGGCTTATGACTGGTATGTGACTACGTATTTGATTTGTCTATATTATTGAGTGTTTATCTCTGTTCATCCTACAAATACTCGCTCTAAGATTCTATCCCTCTAGCCTCTACAAAATCCTCATGACTAGTTTGTCCTTCGAGATCCTCCGTCATAAACTTTACAGTTCTTTGAATATTAGTGGCTATAAAATTCAGTTAGTAGCTTAAGACTTCTTTGAGGTTGTATGGTCTTGAGTATGACAAACCGTAGTCTTTTTGTCGAACCTGAACCTGCTACCATTCGCATGATATTAGAGTGAGACAGTGAGTTACTATAAATCTGTCTCACCTAACATCATCATATTATTCTCACGCTCTATGCAGTCAGCAAATGAATTTTATGATGTATTAGCTAAAACCTGAACAGCTCAATTTCGGACTTGAGAACTGATTTAAAAAAAACAATAAATCCACGCCAATATGGAACCTTTCATCATGTGTATAGAGGTGTAAATGAGCCGAGTGGTGCATGTTTGAAAACTCAAGCTACGCTTGTAAGTAATTTTTCTAGCTCTAATCCGAATTGTCTGGAAACTACAAGAACAGTTTGATCAAAGCATCTTATCACATATCGATTTGCAGAGTCGATGCATATCAAACTTGACGGGAAACCACATGAACTGTTGAATTAAAGGTTCTCGTCAATCATCATAAATCAAATCAAGCATGAGCCTAAAAAATAAACCTTCAAGCAAAAACAACTTTAGTTTGATATAAACCCACAAATCAAAGTGTGTTATTTTACCTAAAACTAAAGACAGAAAATACTGTACTAAAGACTTGTGCAGAGGCCGCGCGGACGCAGGCCTCCACTGCCACAAATTATGACATAGGCTCGACCACTTGGGCCGACCTTAGGCGGGCACCCCTCCTAAGTGCAATGGAGGTCACCAACCTAGGCCATGGACCTTCATGATCATCCATTGACCCTGTCCAGGTAAGTATGTTTTCCGGTGCCTTCTCTTACTATTTATATAACACTCTTGGCTACCTAAACTTTCTTCATCTAACAATATGGGACTCTGGACTAATGAACCATCTCTTTTTCTTTGCATTCCTTGTTTTCCATCCTAACTAATATATGAATGCAAATTATTTAATCTAAATATGATTTTACGAGAAGCAAGTTTTCTAAAGAAACATTGATATTGCAGTACTATATATGATTATACAAACTAATAGCTTCTTCAATAAGAGGCTTCAAAACCTGCTCCACACTAGCACCTGCTCACCGTGCCAGGCCTTGTATTTCTCAGTCAAACGGGTTCAGAAAACACGTAATAAAGTAGGGCCCAGGTGGCCTAAACGCCGATGCCAAAGATCCTATGAGAGAGCAGCAAGGGTGGATGGACTGGTAAGACAAGTGGAGGGTGATGGTAGGGGATAGAGTTCCTCGGTGATATCACAGCGGAGGAGTGGAATCCGCGTCTGGTAGTCCTTCAAAAGAAAGCGAAAACGGTCAAATTCAATAGAGATGTTATTATCGGTTGTAAGACGTCTAACAGAGTAAATTTTTAATAAGATTTGGAGCCAAAAGGATATTGTTTAATTTCAATGGTGGGTATGGTGGTTGTAAGGTGTTGGAGCCCGTACCATGGATTGGTATTTGAAAACCATTGCCAACAACAATATGATTCATAATGCGATTATTGAAATAATTAGAGAGGTTACCTGTCGTGTTGGACATATGATTGGTTGCACCGGTGTCGAGGTACCATTGTTGATCCGGGTTAAGAGTCATTGTGTGCATGGCATGCTCAATATTAGTTGGTGTATAGGATGACTCGGACGCTGCATATGCTTGTGAAGGGTGTGGACCAAGTGTACCTAAGGATGTAGAAGAGCCGAGACAGTACTGGGGTCGGGGGCTCGGAGTGGTAGGGTATGGACAGGGGGGAGTTAGCCAAGGGGAAGCATTCCAAGAATTCCAGGAAGGTTGAGGGCTGGTCACCCAAGGTGGGGAATAAAAATAACTACTGTAGTTGTTGTATCCACCACGACCCCGAACACGGTGGCGCTGGCCCCGACCACCACGACCTCTTCCACGTGAGGAGTTGTCATAGGAACCACGACCCCTCTTGGTTGTTCATATAACCCCCGTCCAGTTCCGGTATTAGTGGGTGCGATGCTATTGGTGGAATTGACATGAGCTTGTGGAATCGCGGTTGTCAAGTGGGATGGAGAACTAGTCAGTAGGGTAGTTTGGAATCTCCTAGTTTTTCTCCTTTATTTATGGTTAGTCTTTGTGAACGTTGGAGGGTGTTCCACGTTCCTATTTATGCTCTTGTTTTCCGTTTCTATTGAATTAATCTCAAGAAAACCTCGAAGCAATTTTATGAGCATACCTCTGTGTTTCTTTTGCATTTTACTTTCACTTTGCTGCTGTGTTTATTTTGATTTCCACTCAACAAGTGGTATCAGAGCCACGTTGAAAATGTCCGATCTGCAACTAATTGGAGGGGTAAAGAAGCTGAACAGTCAGAACTATAAAGTATGGTCGACATGTCTAACTTCATACCTGTAGGGACAAGATCTTTGGGAAGTCGTTCACGGAAATGACACGGTCCAGCCGGTAAGAGAAACTCAAGACGGTGCACTACACAAATGGAAGGTCAAGGCGGGAAAAGCTATGTTTGTGATGAAAACAACTGTGGAAGAAGAACTCCTTGAACATATCAAGGATTCACAGAGTCCCAAACATGCATGGGATACACTAGCTGAAGTCCTTACCAAAAAGAACGATGCTCGTTTGCAATTGCTGGAGAATGAACTGCTGGTAATAACTCAGAATGATATGTCCATTGCCCAGTATTTTCACAAGGTTAGGGCTTTGTGTAGAGAGATTGCAGACCTTGATCAGCAGGCTGTTATTGGAGAAGCCAGAATAAAGCGCATCATCATACACGGACTAAAGCCAGAATTCAGAAGCTTCGTTGCTGCAGTCCAAGGCTGGCCTACTCAACCTTCCCTCGGTGAATTCGAAAACTTATTGGCTAGCCAAGAGGCTCTAGCCAAACAAATGGGAGGTTTAAATGTTGGGTCTTCAACAAAATCAGAAGCAGAGGCGCTATATGCTGAAAGGAGCAAGGGAAAATCCAAGCAGGGTCGGAGTTAGCGTGGGTCGAACCGACAGCAGGATAAAAACCGAAGTCATGATCATCTTAACAAGAAGAATAGTGAATCTGATCATAGGGAGGCAACTGGTGAACGAAAGCAGTCTCGGAATGGTAAGAGATACTCTTTTAAATGTTACAATTGTGGCAAACGTGGGCACTTGGCAAGGAATTGCCGGTCTAGTCCACAAGAAGAAAGTAATGCTGCTACAACAAGAGATGAAGAAGGCTGGGATGCAGAGGCGTTTGTCGCTTAAACGGAAGAAGTGTTTGCCTTCACGGCCTCGACCCAAAGCCAAGAAAACCGGTTGGACGACTGGATAGTTGATTCGGGATGTTCGAATCATATGACCGGAGACAAACGAAAGCTGAGTAATGCAAGCAGGTATGGAGGAAGTCGACATGTGGTTCTAGCTGATAATTCCAAGCACTCAATCGATCACATCGGAGACGTGGTTTTTCCTTCAGGAGACCGAAGAAAGGGTTTAACCCTAAACGATGTTTACCATGTCGCTGGAGTAAAGAAGAACCTGCTCTCTGTTCCCCAAATGACCGACAATGATTACTATGTAGTGTTTGGACCCAAGGACGTTAGAATCTACAAAGAATTTGAAACCTCTTCAACTCCAATCATCCATGGATGGAAAAATAACACGGTGTATGTGTTGAATGCTGAGTCGGTGTATGTGGAACGAGCAAAAGGAAACCAGAGTGCAGATATGTGGCACCAACGATTGGGCCACGTGGGCCTTGATAAACTGGGCTTAATTTCTGAACATGGATTGATTACTGGGCTGCCCAAAGTAAAGGTTAACAAAGATATAATATGCCCTGCCGCCCTGGATGTCAATTTGGCAAAGCTACGCAACTACCTTTTCCACAACAGTCAAGCTTCAAGTCAAAGGAGTGTCTTGAGCTAGTACACTCGGATGTTTTTGGACCTGTAAAACAGGCGTCGGTACAAGGTTTGCGATATATGGTTACGTTTATTGATGATTTTTCTCGTTATACATGGGTGTATTTCTTGAAAGAGAAATCGCAGGTCTTCGAAAAATTTAAAGAATTTGAAGCAGATGCAGAAATGTTAACAGGGAAGAAGGTTCGTGGATTAAGGTCTGACAACGGGGGTGAATACCTCTCTACTGACTTCAGCAATTATCTGAAAGAGAAACGAATTAGGAGGCAGCTGACATGCTCGAATACCCCTCCACAAAATGGGGTTTCTGAGCGAAAGAATAGACATCTGGGTGAGGTCACTAGAAGTTTAATTCATGGTAAAAATCTACCAGGAAGGTTCTGGGCAGAAGCTATGTGTACAGCTACTTATATTATCAATCGAATTCCTTCTTAAGGTATGAATTACAGTTTACCATTCGAGAAGTTAACAGGCATGAAACCAAATATGAGCTATTTTAAGGTATTTGGTTGTGTGTGTTATGTATTTATACCAAATCATCTTCGTCATAAGATGGAAAAACGAGCAGTTAGATGTGTCTTTGTTGGGTATGATGCTGAAAAGAAGGGATGGCGTTGTTGTGATCCAAACAATGGAAATATTGATGAAACAAATTCAGACCCTGCTGAACCCATCAACCCAGAAGACGAAGTGACAAATGTTGAAAACAATATTCAGTCAGAATCTCAACCCAGACGGTCTCAACGGGTAAGAAAACCTAATCCTAGATATGCAAATGCTAATGTTGCAATTGTTGAAAGCAGATTTACAGAACCTGATTCGTTTGAAGATGCCATAAACCAAAAAGAGTGGAAACTAGCAATGGAGAAGGAAATGTTAGCACTTCAATAGAATCAAACATGGCAATTGGTACCTCCACCTGCTGATGTGAGCTTGGTGTCTTGCAAATGGGTTTACAAATTGAAAAAGAAACCGGATGGATCGGTGGAAAGGTTCAAAGCACGATTAGTTGCCCGGGGCTTTTCTCAACAATATGGCTTGGATTATGAAGACACGTTTAGCCCCGTGGCAAAACTAACTACGATACGACTGCTACTTGCCATAGCAACATGTAGAAGATGGAGATTATGGCAAATGGACGTAAATAACGCATTCTTGTACGGGGACCTTGACCATGTTATTTCCATGACACAACCGATGGGATTTGAAGACAAGAATCATCCGGAGTATGTGTGCAAATTAAATAAAGCCATCTACGGTCTAAAGCAGTCACCGCGAGCGTGGTTTGGAAAAATTGGTGAGTTCCTTGAACAAAATGGTTTTCGATTAACTAACTCAGATGCAAGTCTCTTTGTTAAACAGGTTGATAATCTAGTGGCTGTGGTTCTCGTGTATGTGGATGACCTGATCATAACGGGTGATCATGAAGATGAGATTGCTCAACTAAAAGCCAATTTATGTGTGCAGTTTAGAATGAAGGATCTTGGACAACTTAGTCATTTTTTGGGTTTGGAGCTGAAATATGCAGGTGATAAAATCATTCTGCATCAAACAAAATATGCCAGTGAAATCTTATTCAAGTTTGAAATGAACGTCTCGAAACCGGCGCCAACACCAATAGATCCGAATGTAAAAGTTCGAGCTGAAGAAGGCAGGGAGATAGATGATCCAACAGTGTATCGGAAACTTGTGGGTAGTCTAATCTACCTCACGCTAACTCGACCCGACATTTCATTTGCTGTCGGTGTGATGAGTAGATATTTGTAGAGTCCCAGAAAATCTCATCTTATTGCTGCTCGTCGCATTCTGAAGCATGTCAAAGCAACGGTGACTAATGGAATAGCGTTCAAGAGGGAGGCTGATCCAAGGCTAGTCGGTTATTGTGACGCAGATTATGCGGGAGATTGTGATACAAGAAGATCGACTACCGGTTATGTGTTCATGTTTGGATCGAGTGCCATCTCATGGTGTAGTAAACGACAACCAACTGTGTCGTTTTCCACCACGGAAGCAGAGTACAGAGCTGCTGCCATGGCAGCTCAGGAATGTACCTGGTTAGTTCGATTACTTGAAGAATTGAATCAGAAAGTAAACTATCAAGTTAAGCTAATGTGTGACAATGTATCGGCCATCAAGCTTGCTAAAAACCCTGAGTTTCATGCTCGTACCAAACACATCGAGATACACTATCACTTTATTCGTGAAAAGGTGCTGAAAAAGGAGATTGAAATGGTGCAAGTTGATACTAAGGAACAAGTTGCAGACTTGTTCACGAAGGGCCTGACAAGTGTTAAGCTGCTGGAGTTTACTAAGGAAATGGGAATGGCCCAAGTAGTCAATGAGAGGGAGTGTTAAATTTTACATTGACTAAAAAGAAAAAAAAAAGTTGTTGATGCACGTGGAAAGTAACTATTTAATTTTGTGCTTTGTTTAATTGAATTCAATAAAGAAGTAGTAGTGGAGAACTAGTCAGTAGGGTAGTTTGGAATCTCCTAGTTTTTCTCCTTTATTTATGGTTAGTCTTTGTGAACGTTGGAGGGTGTTCCACGTTCCTATTTATGCTCGAAACAATTTTATGAGCATACCTCTGTGTTTCTTTTGCATTTTACTTTCACTTTGCTGTTGTGTTTATTTTGATTTCCACTCAACAGAGGGGCTTGATTTGCTTTCCGAGTTTCTTCCAAAATAAGCTTGGAGCGTGCCTCGTAAAAATCCGGTAGAGGGCTGGTTTGTTGCAGAAGCATAGCCACACCATCAAATTGATCGTTAAGTCCTACGATAAGTTGAAGAACCAATTGTTGGTTGGAGATAGGAGCATCGACATTTGCAAGTTGATCAGAAAGGACCTTGAGGGCCTGGCAGTAAGCACTGACATTGGGAACGGACTCCAACTTGGTGTTCGAAAACTTGTTTTGAAGATATAGAGCGCGGGAATTACTATTATCCTGAAAAATATTACCAAGTGCTTTCCATGCATCTGCAGCAGTGGTGTTGGGCTGTAATATTGTATGAAGAAGATAATTAGAGATAGTGTCGTATATCCATTGCAGCACAATCACATCCACACGATTCCATAATTCTACCGGCTTTGCGGACGAGTCTTGTTCTTTATCTTTTGCGGGTGGGGAAGATGATGAAGGGGGAACAGCGGATGGAATAATATAATCTAAGACATCGAAGGCACGACAATTAATCTTAAACAACTCAGCCCAAGATGTGTATTGACCGTTTTCCATCTCCATGGTGATGGCAATGAAGTTACGAATATTTGTAACGGTTAACGTCGGATGGAAGTTTCTCCATGGCAGAGAAGGATGAGGAAGGAGCAGGAGAAAAGATAGAAATAGGAGGGAAGGTGAATGGGAAGCAGCAGAAGCAAGATTGTAAGTCAAGAGTTTTTTGGTTGAATTATCTCTGATCTCATTCTCATTGACACCATCTATTTATAAGTACGATATTAACATATGACCACCTTTAACTGTATACTATTTACATGAGTGAGACAAATATAATCTATTCTAATAGTTTGAATATGTGAGACGGGCCTCAAAAGGATATAAAACTCATAGATTTATGCACTGTTCTTGGAGGTGGATGAAGATGTGCAGCATACATTGTTCGAAAGCTTGGTAACTTCAATCTTTGATGAAAAAGTTTTCATTTTGGGAGATTTTTTGTTCTTTTAATTTCAACGTACAGTTAGATATGTCGTTTTCTGACTTGTGACATACTCAGAGATGTTTTTTGAACTTCATGTACAATCTGTTGCAGACTTGAGTTTATAAATTAATATAAAGAAAGATGATCAACATTATGGTCAATGGCTATGGTATATTGTCTTTTAACTTTTGTTCTGAAACTACATTGGCTTTTACGGATTCAGATTGGTCAACTGATTGATGTTGATAAGCTTTGATTTGAGAACAAAGAATTATTAACTTGTATTGTTTCATATTGCAGGCTTATGAGTGGTATGTGACTACGTATTTGATTTGTCTCTATGATTGAGTGTTTATCTCTGTACATCCTACAAATACTCGCTCTAAGACTCTATCCCTCTAGCCTCTACAACATCCTCATGACTAGTTTGTCCTCCGAGATCCTCCGTCATAAACTTTACAGTTCTTGAAATATTAGTGGTTATAACATTCAGTTAGTAGCTTAAGACTTCTTCAAGGTTGTATGGTCTTGAGTATGACAAACCGTAGTCCTTTTGTTGAACCTGCTACCATTCGCATGATGTTTAGCATAACAATCTCTTGTTCTTAGCCATTTCGTCAGCTATCAGTCCAAATGGACATTAAAGTGTCAAATACTATTAGAAAAGTTACTCTATATTATATAAATTATCTACTTTTGGATTAAAATACTAATGAGGTTTTATGATTAGAAAATAGTTTGGGCAACTTTTGAACCCATTAGAAATCTTTTGGAATACTATTAGAGTGGGACAGTGAGTTACCATAAATCTGTCAAACCTAACATCATCATATTATTCTCACCCGCTACGCAGTCAGCAAATGAATTTCATGATGTATTAGCTAAAACCCGAACAACTCAATTTCATGTGGAACCTTTCATCATGTGTATAGAGGTGTAAATGAGCCGAGTGGAGCATGTTTGAAAACTCAAGCTACGCTTGTAAGTAATTTTTCTAACTCTAATCTGGATTGCCTATGGTACATGACTGGAAACTACAAGAACAGTTTGATCAAAGCATCTTATCACATATCGATTTGCAGAGTCGATGCATATCAAACTTGATGGGAAACCACATGAACTGTTGAATTAAAGGTTCTCGTCAATCATCATAAATCAAATCAAGCATGAGCCTAAAAAATAAACCTTCAAGCAAAAACAACTTTAGTTTGATATAAACCCACAAATCAAAGTGTGTTATTTTACCTAAAACTAAAGACAGAAAATACTGTACTAAAGACTTGTGCAGAGGCCGCGCGGACGCAGGCCTCCACTGCCACAAATTATGACATAGGCTCGACCACTTGGGCCGACCTTAGGCGGGCACCCCTCCTAAGTGCAATGGAGGTCACCAACCTAGGCCATGGACCTTCATGATCATCCATTGACCCTGTCCAGGTAAGTATGTTTTCCGGTGCCTTCTCTTACTATTTATATAACACTCTTGGCTACCTAAACTTTCTTCATCTAACAATGTGGGACTCTGGACTAATGAACCATCTCTTTTTCTTTGTATTCCTTGTTTTCCATCCTAACTAATATATGAATGCAAATTATTTAATCTAAATATGATTTTACGGGAAGCAAGTTTTCTAAAGCAACATTGATATTGCCGTACTATATACGATTACACAAACTAATAGCTTCTTCAATAAGAGGCTTCAAAACCTGCTCCACATCAGCACCTGCTCACCCTGCCCAGGCCTTGCATTTCTCAGTCAAACGGGTTCAGAGAACACCTCTTAAGTCTTAAACGCATTGTGTCTCTCCTCCCTTCACTCACAAAGCACATTCTTGCGTGTGTTACAGTTTGGAGACGCCTGAACGATCAGTTTTGGAGGCTATAACAGCTTCACTTGTAGCAGTAACAGAAGAAATTAGTAAATTGTATGATTATGTGACATGCACATCAACCGGATAGTCGGATACCAAATTTGTAGATTTATGCACTCCTTTGTAGAGGTGGATGAAGATGTGCAGCATTTGATGATTCGAAAGCTTGGCAACTTCAATCTTTGATGAAACTGTTTCCATTTGGGAGCTTTTTTGTTTGTTGCTTTTGTTTGGAACTAGAGTTAGATATGTAGTTTCTTTGATTGTTGAGATATACTCCTAGTTGTTTTGAACTTCATATACAATCTGTTGGAGACTTGAGTTCGTAATGTAATAAAAAAAAGATGATTTATTAAACCAGCTGATGCTGTGACTAACGATCTAATAATGGCTGCTAATGCAAACTTGTGCAAAAATAAACAACGCCGTTGCCGGGGATCGAACCCGGGTCACCCGCGTGACAGGCGGGAATACTTACCACTATACTACAACGACTTGTTTGAAAGATTCTTTAGACCACGAAATAAAGGGCAAAATTCGAACTTCATAACTACTAATCACCACTCGTTTAAAAACTCCACAATACTATACCAGTGTACCCGGTTTTAACAATGACTCCACAAGCCTGTATGATAGCACGACTCACGCGCATGAAATCGCCTCCTTAAATCGACTTATGGTCTTACAAATCAAATCGAGTGACTTAGTGATGTGAAAGAGGCTAGAGTTCGGGAAAATAGTGGTTTATATTTGCTTCCTTAGTTGTTTCTTTTCAGTATTGAAGCTCTCACGTCACGCCTCATCTTTCACACACACATTAACAAAACTTAAACAAATAATAGTTGCCGCAATCCAAATACTTTAGGATCATAAAAAGAAACCCAACTAAAACACAAGTTTAACTGAAACATGATCCTAAATGTGTATTTGGAGGGAAATTTGAATTTCTGTTAACATCCAAGTGTGTATTGATCACAATAATAATATATTCATCAACAAATCTTTTTTCAATTTAGTCATTTCTTCCTTCAATCCACATTTCCAGAACAACTGGTTGAGAATCAATTCTGATTTCCATCTTCCCACAATTCCAATCCACCAAATTAAAAAAATTGCAAAAATGAGCACTTGATGAAGGATCATGAACTCAAAATCACATCTTTCTTTCACTTCCCATAACTAGATGTTGATTTTGAAGAAGATGGCATCTTTAATCTTGCAATTCTTTCATCTTGTTCACCGCTAAACAACCGTGCGCTCCAGCTTCCTGACCTTTGAACCAACCGAGAAGGGACCCGGTCGCTATCCTCCCCGCCCGAAGCATCATATCCGTCACTAGTGGATCTTGACAATGGCATGGCCCCGGGCTTCTCATGGACCCCGGAGATCTGTTTCCTAGCTTCATCGGTTCCTGAAGAGATCCGGACCGGATGAATATCAGGCGAGTCCAAGCTACTGTCTGGTGAGGATTCTACAATACCCGTTGAACCCATGGGCCGGAAAACGCTTCGGGCCTCGAGCTGCAAAGGGACCAGACTCGAGAAATCCTGACCCGTCATAAGTCTATCATTTCCCATATTGTGGTGTAGTGATGTCTGTTCCACGGGCTGTAAAGGTTCCGGAAGACGGATCCGCTTGCTTCCACGTCTTCGGTTATTGTCAAGCCGTGAGAATAACCGACGTTCACTGCTTCCAACACTGTTATCCCGTTCTATCGCATATGGGCCAGCTTGTTGGGCTTCTTTTCTTGAAATGGGCTGTATGATTTTGGACTTTTTCCGGGCTTCTGCTGCAGCTTTTGATACCTCCTCTGCATTCAAACGGGCCAATGTCCACGGGCTTATCTTAACAGCTGTTGGGTTCTTTTTCTTCATGGGCTCGTCTACTGTCTTCTTACCTAGTGAACTAACAGAAGCAGTCTCCGGTGGAACCACATCATACTGCAAAAAGATATATGTTATTAACAAACTGCTTTTTTACTTAGAAACGGGTCGATTTGGGTTATGATCTCCAACGGGTCAAAAACAGCCTGAAATATAATCAAGCTTCACGCTTTTTCAGAGATCTAGCAACTAACTTTAAGCTACAAGCAATATATACATATATGCCACATGGCATCTGATATGATATATATTTTGTCAAACATGCAAATATATTTCTTTACATAGGCCCTAATTCAAAGTTGGTTACCTAACAATGAAAAAGTGTAATGTTTGTTTCTCTAGAATAGTTTTACTTCTAGTAATTTTGTTGAAAAAATGGAAATACCTGATCTTCAACAAACAAACGTGGGGGCGTACACCAAGCTCCTTGACGGAAGTTATTAAAGGAGCTGGCACTGCTTAGACCGGTGATAGAGCTTGCTGGTGACATTTGAGGACTTTGTTGACCACCGATGCCTTGTTGTTCCTGTTCTCTTAGAGCTATGATGTAGTCATATGTACTGATTCCCTGCCATATGACCATGTTTTGTTTAATTAAAGACATTAATTATGGTAATACTTTTCAAGAATGTTGATGATGAATGTAAAACATACCTTCTTTATTAGAAGAATGTGAAAGAAGAAAAGCTGAACAAGTGGCAGCGTTGCAATCATGGCTAAAATCGTGCACACTCCCTGTCACAATTTAAAGATAAATCTTGTTAGATGAATCTGTCAACACTTGCTCCATCAGTCCCATTAAGATCTCAACAAGTTTTATATTTTAAGAACCTTTTTAGAAAAAAATTTCCTATTTTTATCGTTGGTGAAGGATATTTTAGACATTTGACGGTCAATGGTTTTTTAAAACTATATGTTGCATAAATGAAGTTCAATAGTTTACCATTGTTGTCCAAAAAGAAGAGATACATTGAGATTTGACTTTCAAATGGGGTCAGCTTGAACTTGGAATTTAATGTGAATTTGTTATGTTTTCAAGAAAATACTAATAACTACTTTATGTTATAATAGTAAACATGCTAACAAGAATATTATAGATGTTATCAAGTTACATGAAAAAAATGTGCATCGAGTCGATTACAAAAAGTAACATGATTGACTTAAAAGAATGAAGCACACACCACGACTATAACATAAGGCACTAAAGAGAAACTGCTTCCCAGATTGGTAATAATGTCTAGACTGAATCTCTTGTGATCAAGAAAACAGCATATCAACACAACAATCCCAGTTGACCACTGAAGTACAAGCTACATTTTTCAATCACAGAAATAACACGTGTCAATGTTTGACTATTTGTAAAAACTGACTACAAATTCAACATGACTATAATAGAGAGATTTGATCTTACAAGAAGAAGAGCGGAGATCATAAGAGTAAAGAACTTTCTGTAGTTCTTCTTGCCTACACAGTTATTCAGCCACTGCAAAACAAAACGTGTCAAATGTCTTGTATAATGTATAGAGAGTGTTCATATAATCGTAATTCTTTATTCTTACATACCCTGCAATGATGATCAAACCGATCGACACATTTGTCGCAGACTCTACAATGCTTGCTGTACTTGAAAACCTGCAGAAAACAAATAATGTACAGATTTTTAAAGGCCAATTTAGTAAATTCTCAATTCTATCTTATTGACTTATTATTACAAGTGTTACATCAATCTGACCACGGTATTTGTTGGAATTGAAGAACTAATACAAATTTTGATACTTTACTTGTGGGATTTAATCTTTAAATCTTTTTACAGCAAAAAATTTACCTCAACTTCACACAAACTACAATAAACATGCCATCTTCGCTGGTTTGAAGTTCAGAAGATTCATCATTTGAACTTGAGCAATGGCACATTAAAGCACAGGGAATCAAAGCCCAAAAGCAAGACAGTTTCGATTCTTTTTTTACAGCTTCAGACACATTATCTTCTGTTCTTGAATCTTGATTCTTCGTGTTCTTGATCGAAGATTTACCTCCAACACTTGCAGCATTTGCATCTTGTATCGATGAGGTCGACTCCCCACCAAGCTTAGATTCCTTAACTCTACCACTCATTTTCTTAACCGGTGTTTTCTTATACTTTTTCGACTTGAAAACACCCGGATCTGCTGGATCCGCACCAGCACACCATATATACAACCCGAATGAAGATATAATCTAGCAGAATTATCCACAAATAACACAAAAACAGAAAGAACCCATTATCAATAAGTCAATAACATACAATTAGATGAACTTTACAATCAAAATCAGAGTGTACAGACTATAAACACAAAACAGAGACAGATCTATGATAATTGGCAACAAAAAAATATGTATTGATTATTGGGAACTTACAAGAGGAGTGTAGATCCCCATTACAATATACTGGTACATCTTTTTACCAACAAAAGGAGCAAAGAACACATAGAAACCAAAACCCAAAGCCAAAAACACAGATACAGCTACCACCTGCAGAAATTGGTGAAAAACAAAGAATCATATAGTCAAATTCCAAAACCCTAGAAAATTTAAATAATAATAAGCATAATATATGAAATTTTAAATACCTGAAGAGGATGGTAGGGAAGTTGCCACCCATGTTTCCTCATCTTTGCAATGTTGAAATTATAAAGAATTTCAAGAAAATCTTTCTGGGTGTGTGAGGAGATTGCAAAAGAAAAACCTCAACTTCTTTGTTTCTTTTAATGTTTATATTCTTGGGTTAAAATCTTTTGCTTTCACATCCCCTCATTTCGTCAAAGATTCATCAGAGACCAAACAAAGGGATCTTCATTCTTCAAGATCGTCACCACCAACATAATCTTGTGAAAGAAAATGAAAAACCCATGTGAAATTCACCAACAAATGGCTGAAAATTGGTTAAAGATTTTGCTGCAAATCTTTGTTGGTGGGATGTTGGTATTGTTGAAATATGAAATTTGCTACAAATCTGTCTTTTTACTCAATCATAGTGAGAGATACATGGTGTTTTCTTGATTCTTGAAGTGGAGAGAGAAGAGGGTGCAAAGGGACAGTAATAAGGGGCTCTGTTTTTCCTTTTTTCCAATGGGTGAAATGACAGTATTGCCCCTCATATGATGTATCATTTTCAGTTTTGTTGGAGTTATATCCCTTTTTCATGGGCAAATCATGTGTTCCAACAGGTCATTAGCAATGCAAGTTGTACATTTCTGCTTTTGGAGTCACTCTAAACTGACTATATTTAAAGCCCTTCTTTATCACCTATTTAACTCCTTTCATTTTCTTATCTCTCTCATCTTTTTATGTATTCTCTCTTTTCTAACATTTATGAATTATTTTCCCTCTTAGAAATTGAAAGGTAAATTACCAGAATGTCCTCAGCTAATGTGCAGTTGTCACTTTTAGACCTTTGCAGTTAAATAAAGGGTTATATGTTACATACACATCTACTTTTAAACTACAGTTTAAAAGTTTAAACTGTAAATTGTCGGTTACAGCACTGTAAACTGTAGTTTACAGAGTAAATGATCGTTTACATTTTTGAAAATTTTAGTTTATTCTTTTTTAGATTTTTACATGATGTATGAATCAAGAACCTTTTAATAAAATGTATGGGACAAATGACCAACTCGCACACCTCAGTCACCGAGGGAGAGACATTTTTCTAGCATACATCATTAGAGCTAAAACAAATGCGATTTGATAACTACATCATACATTATATTATAATCACACAAAACTTTATGTCGTCATTAGCTTCCGAACCTAGTATAAAGGGTAAGGAGTCAAATGAGCATTAAATTCGATTAAGTACTTTAGTTATATTTTCAAAATGATGCATTATTTTTTATAGTTATGATCAATTTGAAAATTTTATTGTAAGTGGATTTTATTTTTTTGAGTCGCTACAACAAGCTATCATTATTTATATGACAAGGCCTGTCTTGAACCGAAAATCCGGAAGTCGAGTCAAGGGACATCCGTGTATAGAACGAACCCTAGCCCGATGAAAAAGAATCTAAGGTCTGTCAGTTGTTGTCATCATTATATTAAAATATATCACGTACAAATATAACACGTAGTGTTTTATACTGTTGTCACGTGACACCGATCACCTCAACCTAATCCGCCTAAATGGTGGCGAGATTACACGTTTATTTGCCAGGTGACCTCTATGAGATTGTAAGGTATCTGTTGGAAACCGAATTACTATAAATCAAAATGCATGGAAGAAAGTGTGGATATAATCTTTGACTGTTTGTAGTGATTATGAATATCATTTTGTTTTCTTATTATTAAAGAGTTGGTTACTTTGTTAGGGAAGAAGAATGTTTTTGTAGTGTTGTGTATGGCGCTTTGTTACGTAACAAATGGGGAATCTGTTTACATGACATTTTAATTTGCTTTTCTTTCCAAAAAGCCCGTGAACTTGTGTCAGAAGAAATTGGGCTAAGGACAAACCATCCCGAGGTCAAAAGTTTAATATATTTCTTTCACTTTAATTCTTGTTTATTTTTAATTTTATTTTCTTCATATTTGTTTTGAGATAGTGGATGAACTTGCACGTTTAAACAGAGGTGTTGGAATTTGTAACTCTTGCGTTTGAGAGCATGTATATTATAGAATTTACATATAGAATTTACATCCATAATTCGGTTTTGAATACAAAAAATCACGTTGAAATGCAAATAAAAACAAGTATGTTGTAAGCGTAAACTTAGATTTTAAAAGACATTTGATTTTGAAAGTTGTAAAATTAAGCAAAATTAAAAAAATTAAAAATCAAAACCGTGAAACAACTTTAAGCTTGTGACAACTTAAACATTTGTGTTTCTATGACATATGTATTATTATGCACAACTCCTTTTTAAATGAAACGTACACTGAATACTATATATATAATAAGCATGTCACAATGATTTATACAAATCATATTTTAAAAGTTACCAAAAGATAGAAAGAACCTAAAGAAATATAAGGGAGCCATGTGTTAAAAAATGCTTGGGCAAAACAAAAAAAATACAAAACAAATGCAAAAGTATATGTGTAAATGTTAAGTGTAATTGAACTTGATGGGTCATATTGTAAGTTTAATTTAATATTTGATTTCACAGTTGCTCGAATCACTTAAATTACATGTACATTTGTGATTAAAGCTTTTGTCCACGTTGATTTTACGTTGTGAACAGTTACTTGTGTGATAGCACTGACACATTCTTTGTTACTATGTGTATAATTGTTGACCTTTTCATAGTTTAAGGGTACTAATATACACACATTTCATTTTATAAATCGACACCACACGACCTTCTATACGACACAGGGCTATATGACAGGTATAGCAAATTTCGACATTGACTATTAAAAAAAATTCAGGGAGCTGTTAGAGGGGTTATACGCCCCGTATGAGACTATATAACCCACCTATATGACAGGTGATAAGTGAAAACCAGTCTGCGTTCATCTCCGGTAGGAATATTCTGGACGGCCCGATGATCATAAATGAGGTTTTAGCATGGTTGAAGGTTTCTAAGCTTAAAGCTCTGATGCTTAAAGTAGATTTTGAAAAAGCTTACGATATGATAAATTGGCGATTTCTTGATTCGATTATGGCCCAGATGGGCTTTCCGGGCCTCTGGCGGGGGTGGATTATGAATAGTGTGTCGTCTTCCAGAATGTCGGTTCTTGTCAACGGGTCCCCGACTTGTGAATTCAAATCCTCCAGAGGTTTGAGACAAGGGGACCCCTTGTCTCCGTTTTTGTTTATCATTGTTATGGAAGCGCTTCACGTGGCTATGGAGGAAGCAAAGAGCTGTGGCATATTTCATGGGTTAAAACTTCTGAATGATGGCCCGGAGGTCTCACATGTTTTTTATGCCGATGACGCAATATTTTTGGCAAAATGTTCCTTGTCAAATATGTTGAATTTGGCTTGGGTGTTGAGGTGTTTTAACATTTCTTCAGGTCTGAAGATAAATTTTCATAAAAGCTTTTTATATGGGGTAGGGGTGGATCATTGGGAGTTGATTCTTTTAGCGGACATGTTAAAATGCAATCCAGGTTCTTTTCCGTTTATTCATTTGGGGGTTCCAGTGGGGGCGCGCATGAAGGTTGTTAGTATGTGGAATGTAGTGGTTGAGAAAGTCAAAAACAGACTCTCGGGTTGGAAGGCGAGGTCCTTATCCTTCGGGGGTAGGGTGATACCTCTTAAGTCTGTTTTAGGGAGCATCCCTCTTTATTATCTATCTATTTTTAAAGCTCCTGTGCAGGTGATAAAGGTGCTGGAGTCCTTGAGACGTAGGTTTTTATGGGATGGCACGGGTGACTCTAGGAAAATACCGTGGGTAAAATGGGATACGGTTATGGCCCCAGTTAAAGTCGGGGGGCTGGGGGTGGGAAGCCTTAGAGATATGAATCTTGCGTTACTAGCAAAATGGAGATGGAGATTTAAGACGGAGGAGAGTGCATTGTGGGTCAGGGTAATTCGGGCTATTCATTTGCAACCGCGAAAGCACATGTCTTTTCCCTGTAAGGTTGCTGTGCGTGGAACATGGAGACACTGCTTAAGTGTGGAAGAAGACTTTGTAAAGGAAAATATTTGTTTGGGTCAGTTCGTGAAAGGGGAGGTGGGGAGGGGGGATAAGATTGGTTTTTGGACTGATAATTGGGTCGGGAACACTCCGTTGATGATGAGGTTTCCGGATCTTTTTGAATTGGAAAGGTTCAAAGGTTGCAAGGTCGCGGATAGGCTGGTTAGGAGGGACAACGAGTTTGTTTGGAATTGGAAGTGGAGAAGGAGACCGTCTTCGGTCACGGAGGGAGAATTTCTCTTCCATGTGTAACTTGGTGAGGGGTGTAGTCAGGAATAATGGAGAGGATCGTTGGATTTGGTTGGGGGATGATTCGGGTGTCTTTTCGGTTCGATCGTTAAGACAGGTGTTGGAAAAAAATCGGGTGGTTCCTGATTTGTGCCCTCTAATGTGGTTAAAATGGATTCCATTACGGATTCGTTGTTTCCTATGGAGGGCGAGAATGAATAGGTTGCCGTCTAAAGAAAGTTTGGCGAGGAGAGGAGTGGATTTGGGTAGTAAAGATTGTTCTTTGTGCTTTGGTTCGATCGAATCTTCGGACCACCTGTTATGCTTCTGCCTTTTGCGAGAGAGGTGTGGGAGCGGGTTAATACGTGGTGCCAGTACTCTTCGGGTCCTTTGCTTTCTATTCGCGATGCTACGGATCGGATATTGCAGATACAGGGAGGAGGTGTGGTGAGGAAGATCAAGTTTACTATTGCGGCTGCTACGATGTGGTTTATTTGGATGGCCAGGAATAATCTCTTGTTCAATAATGGTAAAGTTTCTATTGATCAGGTAGTTGAGTCGGTGAAGTCTATGTCGTATTTGTGGGTGAAGTATAAGGGAAAAATGCTAGAGATTGAGTGGCATCGGTGGTGGTCTTTCGAGTTGTAAGAAATTGTTTGTATGTTCCTTGTGGTCGTAGCTTCTTGCTATTGGTTTTTTATAAAATTTGCTGTTAAAAAAAAAAACATATGCCGCTATACGACCAGAACAAAAATTTTGGTGGTTAATTTTAAATTTTAAGATGTTTAAATATCCTCAACTCTAGTTTAAACTACTAAATATATGCTATAAATATTTATTTTTAAGAACTACAAGTATAGTCCATGTGGTATTTTTACATTACAGATTTGCTTCT
This sequence comes from Flaveria linearis, assembly GCA_024085815.1. Classification (NCBI taxonomy): domain Eukaryota; kingdom Viridiplantae; phylum Streptophyta; class Magnoliopsida; order Asterales; family Asteraceae; genus Flaveria; species Flaveria linearis. The sequence continues at coordinate 8,790,813 of CM044005.1, read as the reverse complement.
TTAAGTATAAGAAATTGTGAGTTTAGTTTTTAGTGTTTGTTCATGAATAAAATAAAACGAGTCCTAGAGTATATGTCTGTTAAAAATTGATATAGTGTCGTACGAAAGTTAATTTTTCCTTTACAAAGTAAAAGTAATTAAGTTTCTTTTATGATCATTTGATGAAGTTTACTTTTCTATATAAAAAGAACTAATGTTTATTAAAATTATTATTTACTTTCACACATGATTTAATCCAATAGGTCTCATGATTATATAATAAAAAAGAGTAAATTACCATTTGCGTCCCTAACGTTTTCTCATCTTAACCACTTGTATCCCTGCAGTTTCAAAGTCTCGATTTGCCCCCTAACGTTTCATTTTTGTCTACGTTTGCGTCCAGGTGACTAACTCCGTTAAATTGTCCAGTTAACTATTTATAAAATTATAAAATTACCCTTAACTAATATGAATTTAATAAAAAAACTCACTCACCCACCCATTTAACTCTCTCTCCTCTCACACACACCCCCCCATCACAACATTCCACCATGGATGACCACCATTCCCCTCACTCCACCACCACCGCCGCCAATGTCAACACCTCCGGTGACCTCACTCACGGCGGAGCCACCTCCGAAGCCGGATCGACCGGCGGTGCTAAAGGTCCCCCTGCATCACCATCCCCCCGAATCCACCACCGGCAATGTCGACACCCCATCTCAAGGTCCTTGCATCACCATCCCCCCGCCCTCAGCCCTGCCTCCTTCTTCGAATTCCCCATCCTATTAACCAACATTAAGGTACGATTTGCTTAATTTCACCGTATTTTGATTTTATATTTGGATTATGTTTTGTATTTGAAATTGAATCTTATCGACAACAAATTCATGAGAAATTGAAGCTTATCAGATCACAAATCCGTTTCTCCGACAACAAATCCCAATACTTAACGACCGAATCATCACCAGCGGAGGACAAATGAAGCTTATCGACATGCGGCGATGAGGTGGCCTTCGGAGAGGAAGCAGGCGGAGGTGGTGGTGTCTTTGAAGGCGGCGATAGTGGATTTGGGTTGCAAGGTGTGGGCGGAGAAGATGGTGACGGTCGCGGAGTGGGTGGCGGCGAAATCATGAGAGGATGAAGGGGAGAATGCGAGTGAAGTGATGGATGAAACTAGGGTTTGTGGTTGTTTGTGTTTGAAGGATTTCCAGTAGTTTTATTCTAGAGATAATGTGGGTTTGTTGTTGGTGGGTTTGAGCTTCGGTTTGATGGAGAATGAATTGATTGTTGGTTCTGATTAATCGTTGATCACCATTGAAGGAGATGAAGGAGAACAAAGGTTTACAGATGATGAAGATCGATGTTGATGGTGATGGTATGGTGAGCTTCAACGAGTTCAAACAGAGGATAAATCAGGTGGATGAGGGGTAGTTTAGTCTTTTTACAATAATTTTAACAGGAAAACTAACAGTGTTAAATCACCTGGACTCAAATGGAAATAAAAAATAAAATGAAAAGACTCAAATGGAAATAAAATGAAACGTTAGGGGGTTGATGGCAATTTTGAAACCGCAGGGATGCAAGTGGTTAAAATGAACAAATATCAGGGATGCAAATGGTAATTTACTCAATAAAAAATATATATTACTATGACACAAGCTAAAATAAATGATAGACTATTTTTTAAAATTCTATAATAAACGCTAAGTGGGTCATGTACTTATGAAGGTGATTCATAGTAAAACACTACAAAAATGCATTTATGGATTTTGAATATGCCTTAGATTGGAAGCATTGTTTTGATGCATTTATGGAGTAGTTGTTTTATCTTTATTGTTGTTGTTATGCTATTTGGTGTTTCTTGTATGCATGTGATTGAAGACAAAGGCCCACTTGTATTTAATATGAACTAGTGTCACCCCCAAAATTTCAAAACCCTACAAAATAGCATAGTGACGTAATCCATTCCATGACTTCCCAAACGCATTATGTAACAAATCATTTAGTTAGCATTTTGCAATAACGCATTTTGTAATAAATCATCTACTAAGCATTTTTTAGTGAGTCATATAGTTAGCGTTATGTAAGAAACGTTACATTGATTTGAAGTATGTAACGGGAGCTAACTAAACTTTAAATTAACCTATCTGGGTTATATATGAAGCTTGAGTTCAACCTTGTATCTAGAGTGATTATACAAACTCACTCATTTATCAATTATCCGCTATTTAATTATTTTTATGCATATATGCATGGTTAGTTTTTTATTAATTAATAGTTATGTATGATTATAATCATATATACTTATAACTGTAAATATATATAACATGTATATGTGTATATATATTATTAGTATTTTATTATAAGAGTAAAATGATATTTTAGTCCCTGACGTTTTATTAAATTTGTCATTTCAATTCAAAAACTTTTTTTGTCATTTCAGTCACTATAGTTTATCAAATATTGTCATTTTCATCCACTCCACTAACTCCGTTAAGATTTCGTTAAACATGAGGGTATTTTAGTATTTTTAAAACTTTAGTTATCTAAAAAATAAATTAATCAATTAATATTCAATTAAAATAAAAAAACATATGAAGAGACTAGTGAGACTGGACGATTCGATTAAAATATTTGATTAACTCTAACTCATGTTGTTCGATTAGGGTATATTTTTGAAATTCAGTTAATCTTCATATTTTGTTCTAACATGTACATTTATTCGATTGAGATCTATTACGGGGTTGAGGTCTGCTGTTCTCACGCTTTGTTTGATTGAGATATGATATTGTCATGTTACGTGACAACAATAGACCTCAATCAAACAAAATGTGACAACAATAGATATCAATCGAACAACTGTACACTTTTGAACAAAACATTAAATATCAATTGAAATGTCACAATATACCTCAATTGAACAACATAATTTAGAGTTAATCGAAACTTTAAAATCGATACGTCTGGTCTCACTAGTCACTTGCATATGTTTTTCTGTGTTAATTAAATATTAAATGATTATTTTATTAAAATTGGATAATTACAGCGTTGAAAAAGACTAAATAATCATCATATTTAACTGAGAACTTAACGGATTTAGTTGAGTGGATGCAAATGACAACATTTGGTAAACTGTGACTGAAATGACAAAAAAAAGTTTTTGGATTGAAATGACAAATTTAACAAAACATCATGGACGAAAATGACATTTTACTCTTATTATAATTATATATATATATATATAATAACATTTATTAAATAATTATGCAGTATATGATATAAGTAATATTATTAAGTTATTGACATGATTAAGCTTACGAGCTTGATGAAACATGACATATATATGAAGTTCAAGCTTGAACTTATTTACTAAATTGAGTTCAATTAGGCTAGAGTTTGTTTAAGGCTAGTTTGATTTTGGTATTTAACAAATTACATTTTTTTAACTTGTGAGTGGTTCAACTTTATTCGTTTACACCCTTACAATACCAACAGCGTAATTAGTATTATTTAAATTATGTATTAAAGTAAGTATTATAGATATCTTATATATGTTATAAAATCATACAAGATATTTATTTAAATCAAAACCATACACACTCACACATATATGTAATGTGCTTGTGAAAAAAATGACAAAAAATACCATACCATATCAAATTCATGTTCATGATTTGTTCAAATACAAGTTGTAGACTAAACAAGTCTTACATTAATTCAAATAAATACAAGTTATTTATTAGTGTTCATGATTTGTTCAAATACATGTTGTAGACTAAACAAGTCTTACATTAATTCAGATAAATAAATATTGATTAACTTAAATAAAGATAATTATTGCACTTTTGTCTATTAGACCCATCACCCATACAAATGAGGTGTGGGCAATATTCGAAAAGGCTGGGGTCGAGTGCAATTAATGATGGTAAAATATAAGTGAGAGAAGGTTGGTGTGGTTCATAATAATGTGACTTTAGACGACCACATGACTCATTTAATTATAACCATGTCCATATTACTTACCCTCACCATCATGTTTTTTTTTTTGTTTTTTTTTTTTGCCACACTTGATGGATGTATACTTATGTAACTACTTGAGTTTTTACACTTCTTTTATCATTTACCCTTCATCATTTTCATTGGATTGATTAACCCTTTTGGAGGGTAAAAATCCCCAAACTTATTTAAGATGGAAGAATTTTATTTGTTTTTTTACCTAACTGTTAACAATGAATGCTGAAAAATCATTGAAATAATCCTACAATTTAAAACATTACCTTTCAATACCAAACTACCAAAGCATGCACATTGTTTTATAATGAGTAAAATTGAAATTAATTAAATACAACATGGGTAAATTCATCCATGATATGATATTCACATTTTGTTTCTAACCAAAAATATCATAAAACTAACCACCGATCATATTGGTTGATTGAATTCAAAAACGTGATGGTGTTATAAATAATTTATTATGACTATTTATTTTAAAATAAATTAGATATTACATAATTTTGAATATTTAAAATAAACTATATATTATATAAATTTATATACTACATATGTGATTTTCATCAAAAGAATAAAAGAAATATGTAATTTTTTATAAGAAGAAAAAATATCAAAAAAATATGTTTAGACAAAGTATTTAATTTAGATTAGATATTTTTATTTCAATGAATGATTACAATTTGCGGTATGTGTCAGTATCACATTTAACCACATAAAAGTTATCATGCTCAAACCTTTTATGACCTATTAAACTAAATGGTAATTACCAAATTAACCATTTGACCACTTAAGTTATTAATATGACCTTTAACTTTGAGATTTATCAAAATATCTTTTGAACCATATATATCTAACTACGTGGACAAGAGTTTTCATATAAATCTCACATGTTGTTAGCAAAGATATCTCAACAATTTGAAACAAAATCTTAATTTAGAAAAACATGATTCATATTTAAATGATTCAATCAACCAAAATGTGACAAAAAAACCTTTTATATTTTTATTCTTATGTTATATATTTTATTTAACATTTTATTTAGGTTTTCTTAGATAACATTTATCCGTTAACTTAAACAAAAATTAAAATACACAATTTTGTTTATAAATTTCTATCTAAATGATATAATGTAAACTTTATTTAAAATAAAGCTACCTTTAAAAATAAAAGGAATGTTTTTAAACTTTTGATGTATTGATATAATGGTTAGGCTTTGGTTGGTTAAAGCGGTTTGTTTTAGGGGAGAGGATATGCTACAAAGGATATATTTCCTAAAAAGGGTGAGAAGTAATTCTGGCCATTGGATCAACTCATTAAAATAGATCAATGGTTCAAAAAAACGCGGTGGCAAACATGTAAATAAGTAGAAAACTGCTAACAGGCGGAGGGGCAAAAAGTAATTTGACACAATGGTTGTTTGACACAATGGTTGTTTGACACAATGGTTGTTTGACATAATGGTTGTTTGACACAATGGTTGTTTGACACAATGATTGTTTGACACAATGGTTGTTTGACAGGTTGTTTGACACGATGGTTGTTGAAACAATAGTAATTTAACACAATGGTAGTTTGGCACAATGGTAGTTTGACACAATGGTAGTTTGACACAATAGTAATTTGAAACAATAGTAATTTGGTATGTTGGAATGTTATTATATTTTGCTATGTGTTGGCATGTATTTGTTGCTATATGTTGTTTTACATTACACAATAGTATTTTGGTAACTTGTTTTTATCGTCAAAATCAAACGTAAACAAAACTCTTCACATATGACACAATGAGTCTTATAACACAATGAATATAATGACACAATGAATATAATGACACAATGAGTATATGACACAATGAATCTTATGACACAATGAATCCTATTCTTGAATGGGCATAGAATTAACTGTTGAGTTGTTTGAAGCTTGTTTATCCTTACTGTTTGAAGATATAAACTGCAATTGCGTATAATGTGACCAGGTTGTTTGCAAAACCCACAATTTCTCAACTTTTTTCCTGCTTGTTCGATGGCTAACTCACGAGCTGACTTTATTCTTTTTGGCCTACCTGGGGATACACATTGTTGGCCAATATCTTTGTAATTTTCAGCATCTATATGAATAAAAACAGCATGTCACAAAAAGACAAAATGAGTATTATGACACAATGAAGCTTATGACACAATTATATATGTGACACATTAACATCACGACACAATAGTCTTATGACACAATGAATATAATAACACAATGATATTATTACACAGTATATATGACTCGTTAACACCATGACACAATGAGTCTTATGACACAATGAATCTTATGACACAATGATATAAATGACACAATGCATCTTATGACACAAATAATATATATGACACATTAACACCATGACACTAAGAAATTTATGACACAATGATGTCATTGTGTCAAGTCTTATTTTATCTATCTTATTTTATCTTATATTGTTTGATTTACAGAACGCTAATACAGAAACATATAGAAACATATTCATAATGTCCAGATTAATCTAACAGTATATACACAATAACTGTTTTATTCAGACACAATGACGATACAAAAGACACAATGACGAACAAAAGACACAATGATGATACCTATGACACAATGATGATACCTATGACAAAATGATGATACCTATGACACAATGATGATGTCAATCAATAACAAAATTCACAGAAATCAGACAATATAGACACAATGATGATCCAAACGACAAAATTACGGTGCGAAAATTAACATACTATGTCAATTACAGTATATAATCGTCCTCATACGTACCAATCTGACAATCACTCGTCGACATCGGCGAAGTAATTGATGTAAAACAATCTTCGACAGATGAATTCGATCGTTTGATGTAAGCTGAAACTTTGTACGTTTGAATCTTTAGCGATTAAAATTGATGTAAGATGAATTCGATCGTTTGATATTTTGAAAACCTCAATCGTACAGATATATATCTCACACCTTCATCTTAATAAATTAGACTTCCTAAAATACCCCTCCTTCCATTTTTAATAATATGCCACGTGTCACTCACCGATTGCTTCTCACCCTTTTTACATAATATTCCCTTTGTATTTGAACTTTTCTCTTGTTTTAGAACATAAAATAGTGATTGTTTTTGGAGCTATGTATCATATGTTAGAAGTATAATATAGTTGTGTGTATAAGTGTATAATGTGAGACAAAACCTCTACATATTTATGTTTACTACACAAAACATAAGTTAGTTAGACGTGAATTTGAGCTAACTGAGAACTTACAAATTTTTTTATTCTATACACATTATAAGATTAATAATTTCTATTATACAGTCCCGCGTAATACACGGTACTATAACCTAGTCTATAAATATAACATCTCACATGTAAACTTAAAAATTCTCAATGAAAAAAAATAATAAAAAAACCATACACAGAAATTCCACCAACTCAACAACTAGATTCTGCCAAAAGAACCTTCCTTGTAACAACTTTTCAAATTCATGGTACAACACAACATTGGTACAAAGATCTTATAAAGTTATAGTGGATAGAACAGAATCCTGAAAAGAACACTAGCCAACTGGTTATGGGACACACCAGTTTTTGTATGATTTACAATAACATATGGTAGTTTTTCTGGTACTGTATATGATATAAACTTTAAACTAACTTCTACAATTTTCACTGTCGTGTGATATGATTTAACCGAACAAAAACTATAACAACAAGCTTTGATCAAAAGACCGACTTCACAATTGTAACGAACCTGAGTTCACTATGTTATTTGTTCTTCTTTGAATTGTAGAAGTGTGGTGGTTGATGGTGGTGGTGGTTGTTGACGGTTTGGATATTCAGGTCTTCGGTTTAGGGAATGTGCTCCTGTAGGTGCATGGTTGGGTGGCTGAAGTTGAGTGGCAGTAGAGGCAGCTATGTTATGGCTGCTGTTTTTAGCCGCTGGCACGTCATGTGTGTGTTTACCCTCGTATGTAGTTATCACGGCTTTTGGGTCACTTGCAGCTCTCTCGACGTGCTTACGGACATTGCACCCTTGGTGGGTGCACTTGTAGTAACTCCTGCATATAGAATATCATTGTATGGTTGTGTATTGGACAATGTAACATAAAAAGATATTTATAATATATTTCTTGACCACTTATTATAAAAAACAAACAAAAGGGAAAACCCAATGCACAAAGCTCCCAGGTGTTGGGCCATTCGAGGTTGATATATGCATCCTTACCCTGTACTTTACATGAGATTGTTTTCACGACCTGAATCCGCAGCAACCTTACTGGGACACACACACACACACACACACACACACACACACACACATATATATATATATATATATTAATTATAAAAAACAATCAGTTAAGATAAAAAGATTAACCTTGGATGAGGATTTCCTTTGACAACTTTTTGTCCATACTTGCGCCATCTATAACCGTCATCAAGAAGATCAACTTCACTAGTTGTTTGAACTATGATCCGAGGTTCTGCGCGGTGAGATGAAACTTGGTCTGAACCCCTCACCTCTGTATTCCTACATATCATATGCCAAACATACAACTTAGTATAACAATAGTTACCTGTTCAACAAAAACTGTCACTAGACCTATAACAGCACAACAAATATGTAACAGAAATTGTCACTACACCTACAACAGCACAACAAAATTGTCACTGTTACTTGTAGCGGAATTCTATATCAGTAAATAAAAATACCTCCTTTTTGCTTGAGGTTCGTCTTCATGTCTTTCATCTACTCTACTTACATCATCACCAACTTCATCACTGTCACTCGATCCCGAATGTTCATATGCAGCTTGACTAGATTCTTGATCATTTAAAGTCAATGAATGCATTGACCTCCCGTCTCTTGAATGGCTAAAATTACTTGTTTGCCCCTCAGATCCTTGTTCATATTGGCTTAAATTACCAGTATCTTTTCCACGCTTGGATTGAGGCGGCTGGTGGTTATGCTGGCCTTTGTAAATAATCTCAGTCACTAAACCCTCTACAGACCGTTCAACTTGCTTTTTCACCGGACAGTTAGGATGAGTGCATTTATAATAGCTTCGAGGGTATTCACTGCCTTTTACCTGTTTTTGCCCGTATTTCCTCCAGTTGTAGCCATCATCAGCAGGCTTATCAACTGCTATAGGGGGTAAATTAGACATTTCATGTGTAGTATTATGGTTTGTGATAGCAGGTGGAGGTCGCTGGTATGTGGTCGCTTTAGAATTGAAAGAATGAATTTGTGGTAATTGAGTATGCACTTGTGCAGGTTGTCTTGTGACCTGAGCTAATGCTTGTTGGTGAGATATTCCAACCGAGCCCTGTTTACAAAACTAGAAGTGAGTTGCTATAACACACAATACTTCAAAAATCATAAAAATGTAACCTTTGAGACCGCTGTTTCAGATTCATATATTATTTATATAAACATGCAAGATATATGTATATGTCAAACAGCAGCACACCATTACATGTGACATTTGGAAAATCAGTTTCCACAACTGGTCATTTTGAAAGATCTCTTGTTTATATGACTGAAAAAGATGTGCATAGTTAACTGTATAATTACATATTTTTGAAAAAGTTATAACAAACGAAAGGGACACCAGTAACCATCAAGATTTACTTTTCATTATACATGCATTTGGACCATACCTAACTTCACCCATAAATAGAAAAACAGTAAAAATTAGATTGTCAATCCTAGAAAATCAAAAGGGATAAAACTAATGTCCAAGATTTATTTTCTTATAAAGAAAGTACATATATATTATAAAGGACCGTTTAATACATAACAAATTTTAAGTAGAGAACTACGAGAATAACATTAAAGTTAAACACACTTGTACCTAACTACCTATCGTTTAATTGTGATGCATATGGCTGTTATGTAACCGCATAACTGCCTCACTGTCTCTCACACTATATCAAGCCAGCATTACGTGCAAGTGACTATGCAGTTCTTATGTTTCTCTACTTAGAACTAGTTTTGTATTGAACATGCCTTGTACATATATGTATATATACACGCTTCCACCATCATAAACAAATCTTACCATGAATTAAATTATCATATGGCAGATTCAGAATGCTCATTTCCGTATTAATGTTACCAACATTCCATGTCGTATGATTATAACACAAATGCCGGTGCAAAAAGCCAAACAAGTCAAGAAACATCAGCCGTTTACACAACCGCCTTATGTATCACACAACAGTTACAAGTGTCTACGTTTTCTCCACTTCAAACATACTATATAACAAACATCTCTCGACAATTGACCTTTGTTATACAAAATTCAAAAACATCACATACTTCATGAGCTCATTTACCATATATAGCCCTACACATAAACATCCACAATTCCACATGAGCAGCTCATTAATGCCAAAGAAACAACTTACCTACTCTATTCATATTCAACACTCATCATCATAAATGAACATCAATAACCACAATCACATAACAATAATAATAATAATACTAATGATCATCAGTTCATCACTTGCAGAAGACTACATAACCTGAGATTGAGCAAAAAACCCCGGCGAATCAAGCAAACTCGCCGGACTCATCCCCGGCGGAATCGTAAACACCGACGGTTGACTCACCACCAAACTCGCCGGCCTCACAAACTGAAAGTCAACGCTCCCACCACCGCCACCACCACCTCCACCACCACCGCCGCCACGAATCTCCGCCGGAGACGACATACCTCCGGACAGAAGCTGAGAGAACGACCGGCAGTCGGAATCGGGGTCGTTCTCGGAGAAGAAGTTCGATACTAACGTCATCGGGCCGGGACTTGCGTCCGTACCGCCGGCGCCGGAGAAGAGGGTTTCGACGGCGGAAGGCGGCGGAAGGGTGATAGAGGGGCGTGTGGAGGGCACCGACAACGATAAGGCGTTGTTGTGGTCCATGATTAAAGGTGTTAGTGATGGTGGTGAGGTTGATCGGAGCTTGGGGCATTTCAGGTAGGTGTTGGGGTCGCCGGCGGTGAGAATCTCCGGCGAGATGCTTTTTGGGGATCGTGTGTTGTGTTGTTTTGGTGTCTGTATTCAGAGGATCTGTAAAAAGTCCACGGAGCAGATACGAAAAGGGGTTTCTGAAATTGTTTCTAGTTTTGGGTGTGTTTTTGCTCCCCACATGTTTTGTGTGTTGCTGTTTTGCCCCCTTTGTTTATTGTTTGTTGGTTGTTATAGCCTAGATATTTGTGGTGTTTAAGGGTGATATTTGCTTATCCTTGATGTTTAGATTGTATTTAAGTGTTAAGTCTTTATGTAATACTTTAAATAGAAGTTGTTGTGGATGTGTTAATGAATTATTTCAACTCATTCTAAACTAGGATATTTGTTTATTATTATTAATGTTGTTTCAAAAAATAGATATTTGATGGTGATATGTGATGTTTGCGGGCATGTGTGTGTGTTTCAAGTAGTGTTTGTGTGTGTGCATTTCAGGTGTTGTGTGCCATCTGATTTGAATAAAAATGAGCTATTGACAATACAAACATAATTATACTTGTTATGGGGTTTAGCTTAGAAGTACAGAAAAATTTAATGTATTTAATTACAAGTCAATTAAAAGACAAAACTTGACATTAAAAGTAGACCTGGCAAAACAAACCCATAACTTTCATTATGGGTCATTATGGGTATTTTTAAAAGATAAATGGGTCAGCCCCTGGGCCTAAAAAAATATTCATGGGTTAGGATAAGCTATGAAATTCTAATACTTATAAACCGCGGGTCAGGATGGGCGAAATAAAGAAAATGGGTCACTGAGTTCTCAGTTGAATTCCTTCTAATCAAATCTAAGCAGATGCTGGCGACCATCTCTTCTCAATCGAATTCCTTCTCAGTTCTCAGTTCTCAGTCGAATTCCTTGCTAGTTGCCACTGAGTTCTTCCACATCCCTTCTCAGTTCTTAGACTTTCGAGAAAGAAACATGTGATTTCCCCAAATCGAAGCCCTACGAAGGCAATGGCGATTTTGAAAGTTTCTTCATTGGAATCGAAACACTAAGAAGATCACAGACGAAGAAGAAACACATGATTTCCCTAAATCCGCATATCTCCCAATAAGAGACAAACAATCGGTAATTTTATTTCAATCCCACCTCTTAATTTTGAAGACATCATAGTCGCTTTACATTTCTGCAAATTGTTTTTATCGTTGAAGTTATGAAATGGGGGCTCGTATTGTGTTTTTAGTTGGTTTTTTATTACTCTATAACTACACATTAATGGGTTATATCAATTGTTGTTTCCATTGATTTTGTATCGTATAGTTATGTTGTTCTTCATAACTGCACATTAATGGGTCATATTAATTGCTGTACCAACAATTAATTTTGAATTTTTGGATTTGACCCGTTCTAACCCGACCCATCTTGACCCGAACTCATTCTGAACCGAACCCATCCTGACCCGTTTCTGATCTGAACCCATTCTGACCCGAACCCGTGTTGACCCGAACCCGTCCTGACCCGACACCTAATCCGACCCGACCCGCCCATTTTGCCAGGCCTAATTAAAAGTATTGCTAGTGACACCCATAAATTAAAGCATCATCCTTTTGTGTTATATATCCAACTCAAAAGAATAAAAGTTTAAATAATTTTTTTTTAAATTTGTTTAATTCATGATTTAGAAATATTTTATCTTAACATATAACCAGACAATTTTGTTAACGAGTATGGAATTATTCTAAATTGCCTTGAATCGTGTTTTTACTATTTTGTTTAATTTGTGTAGTTGCATTCATGTATTATTATTTGTGTTGTTTAAACAAAGTAATATAAAAGTTAAACCGACAAAGATTAGTTTAGTTTCTCTGTGTTTTGAATTTTATAAACCCTAAAATATAACAACTCATTTACATTCTTAGCGTTTTTCTTAATATAGAAACATGTTTCTTTTTTTCCTTTGATCGCAAGTTTTATAGCGAAAATTATCATAATCTATATAAATGTATGATTTAGATTTATAAAAAAATTATTTTACAAAAATATTGGATGATAATGCGTAATTTAAACCGAAGTGACTCGACACCCCGCCCTCTAGGTGCCACATATGCAATACGTTGTTTGCACTTTTGTATATGAAATTAACTAACTTTGTGAACCCTAAGTTTCTTTAATAGCATATGTGTAACGCAATGCCTATAAGGCTATAATTGGCCGACTATGAAAACTAAAAACTCCAAGGGAGATATATGGTAAAATAAGAAACCATGTTTCGCAAGAGAACACAAAATTGCCAATTGGCAATTGTTAAATAACATCCAAACGACACCAACACCACTCTCTTACGTTATTGTTCCCACGATATGTTCCAATCTACACCCGCCAAGACTCCTATTTTTCTAATTTATTATTTATCCATTGTGTTATTTCCATATGAATGAAATATATAAAGGAAATACTTATTTAAATACATTCAATCAAAGAAAATATGTAATATTTCATCGACTTGACAACACTATCAAGCACACAAGTTTATACCCGCGCAAAAAGTTGATAACAACCATTGAACAACAAAACCAAATCGTACAAAACTAGTAAACTACTCTAGACTTCTTATCTTTAAATTGCGTATGAAACATGATACGAGTCGAGAATTAGTTAACCCTGAATGAAAACAAGCCAAGATAATTTTCCTTTAATAATTTACTTATTAACTATGAGTATGATACCCGCATTTCTTTAGCACTTATAGTTATTTAGGTTATGATATGATGCGACGACTTGGTAGCATAATGACCGGTTTTCTTGATGACTTAATAACTTTATATATATGTGTGTGTATATACATACATGCATACATGCATACATACACGCACACACACACGCACACACACGCGCACACACGCGCACACACGCGCACACACACGCGCACACACACGCGCACACACGCGCGCGCGCGCGTGTCACGCGCCGCGCGCGTGTCACATACATACACATCGCTACCACATATCCCAACTACCACCACCACTCCTACCACCACTGCCACCATATCTACCACCACCACTCACTCACCCACTACCCCAACTACCACCACCACTCCTACCACCTCACCCACCATCGCTACCACACCCGTTCCACCACCCATCTACACTACTTCCACCACCACTATATCTCATTCATCTCCACACACACGCGCATACGCACGCACGCACACGCACACGCACACGCACACACACACGCACACACACACGCACACACATACGCACACACATACATACACACACACATACATACATACATACATACATACATACATACATACATACATACATACATACATACATACATACATACATACATACATACATACATACATACATACATACATACATACATACATACATACATACATACATACATACATACATACATACATACATACATACATACATACATACATACATACATACATACATACATACATACATACATACATACATACATACATACATACATACATACATACATACATACATACATACATACATACATACATACATACATACATACATACATACATACATACATATATATATATATGCGTGTTATATATTGATGCATACTTTTAAGTTGTGGCTTCTAATAATTAAATTTGTGTAAAATATCATTTTCATAAAACTGTTAATTTATTCTATTAAAAGTACATTAATTGTTATCTTTTAATCGACTTAACAACTATACATAGAAATTTCATCGTTTTCGTGACATATGCCCCTGATTACATCTCTCGTATTTGTTATTACTAGATTTACAATCTGTGATGTGTGGAGCAGTGGCGGAGCTTGACCACTCCCGAAGGGGGGGCGGGGGCGAAAATAATTTTTATTAGGGGGGCGAACTCGAGTTTTATATGAAAATTTACACTACCGAGTCAAAAATTTACACTACCGGACTAAAGTTTAACACTACCGACGAAAAAAAGAGGGGGCGGCGGGCCCCCCGTTCCTAACTATGCCCCGCCAATGGTGTGGAGAAAACAAAACAAAAAATCTCAAAAAAATAAGAAAAAAGTAAAAAAAATAAAAATAAAAAGAGGTTATAAAAAAACTAGACTAAAACGGCCTCTCTTTTACTATCTGCGATGCGTGACGGAAACAAAACAAAAGGCCTCAAAAAAAGAAATATAACAAAGAAAAACTAAAAACAAAGGTGATAGAAAAATTAGACTAAAACAGCCAAACCCCACGCACCCCCCCCCCCCCCACGCCCACCCCACCCCCCCTCCCCGCGTACGAATGGAAGAGAAAGCATGCGCTTTAACCAGAGTGTTTTTTGTGGTTTTTATATCTACCCCTGTTTGAAGTGCATTTTTCAAAAAATAAATAAATAAATAAAAAAAATCTAACCCTGTTATTAATTTCTTTGTGCAAAAAATATTCTAGGCAAACTCAAAGAAAAAATGGTCCAATCATATCACGTCAAAAAGATATAAACAAACTCAAAAAATAGAGGGTCCAATCATATCACCTCATGTGACAAAATGACTTAATAAGATCATGTCATGTGGAGGCATGTCTGTAAATCATATGCACTTAATGTATAAGAGCATTCACAGTCCATTCTTTATCTTTATCCATATAATTACACTAAAAATAACTACTTCTTCTCTCTCCTTTCAATTAAATAATATATTTTTATACCTTTTTCATTACCTTTTCTCTCTCCTTCACTCACAACCACTTTCAAATATATTAAAAATTTATAAGGATTGTACAGTGATTCTTCAAATATACCAATCCACAATAACATTTTCTCTCTCCTTCACTCACAACCACTCAAAATCATTCCATATAATATACCAAACACACTCACATGATTATAGGGCACGGGTTGTGAATGCTCTAACAAGGTCATCTTGTTATTATTATTTTTCGGGAATTCTGCCCACATCGCTGATTTTTTTAGGGTTACTAGCTCAAACGGTCACGGTTATAGCTAACCGTGACCGTTCGGTCGGGCGTAAGATCTAACTGTCACGGTGAGGACTAACCGTGACCATTAGGGTCCAGCGACACCCCTCGGGATCAGTTGCAATTATTGGGTGTGTAATTAATGTGGGAATTGAGGTTAGATATGTCACGGTTTGGCCAAACCGTGACATATTGTATTTATTTTCAATATTTTTTAATCGTACTAGTTTGTTTTTGACATATTATATATATTTTCTATAGTTTTTAATCATACTAGTTTGTTTTTGTTTTTATTTTTATTTTATCACACGGTTAACCTAATCATAACATACGAGTTTGTGTTTTGTGTTTATTTTATCACACGGTTATCATATTACAAGTAATTTTTTTATTAAACATATGACTGTTGTTACAAGTAGGTTGTTATTTTACAGTTACTTTACAACCAAACAAACAAAGAAACACAACCAAACAAACATATACAACATTACAAATATAAAACAAACAAACAAAGAAACACAAACAAACAAACATAATCAAATATACCAGTCATCATAACTGAAACTGTATATATATATATATACAACGAGTTTGTACATTATAAAAAAATACAAACAAAATATATATCTAATCTGTCATATCTGCATCACCGCCATGACCTAACCCGCCCGCGCCAGAGGGGCCAGCACCGTCATGGCCTAACCGCCTAGGTGGCTGTGACAATAACGGCGTACCCGAGGCGGCATAGTCTGCGACTATGTGCTGGATGACCCAGTCCATCATATCCTCCAGCCTCGTGCCCCTGGCTCGTGTGTCCTAGAGCATATCTATAACGTGAGCAGGCAATCGCACGACATGGTACACCGCGCTGAGGATGCTGGAGCGGGTCTTGGTCGTGCGGCGGAGGAATGGGCTGATCCTCCCCGCCCCCAACGGCTCGTGGGCAACCTGAACGTGGACCTCAGCCCCCGCCAACTCGGGTGGGTCCACCAATGGCTCGGGCACCCATAGCACTAGCTCATGGTATCTACTAAGCAGGTGCCACGTGCCGTCGGAAACCTCCGGACGATCCTCATCCCAGTGGCGGTGGCCCGGTTTGCCACGCGCACAGGAAGCGGAGGTAAAAACAATTGAAACAAAAATTGGTAAAAACAATTTTGTTCTAATCATCCCATACCACCTTTTTCATTACGACAATCAATATTAAGCATACCGGCACTTAAATTGAAACAAAAAGTGAAATGTGTATTGCAACCTACATCAAAGCTTTATAAAGATGTCATATTTTGTAATCATAAACCCTACCTTTCTTCAAACATGAAGTGTAACACCTCTGACCCGACTAAGACTCACGTGCCACTATAATAGTAATCATAAATTATATAATTTAGCGTAACACCTTAACGCATACCTCAATAGTGGAATGCAGTGACAAAAGTAAGCCTTGACCGAACTCAATTCAAGTGTCGTGAGGCCATACATTATTTTGGGAAGGCATGTAAGAGTGGACAAGGGAGCGATTAGTGGTAACGACACTGACAAAATTTCAGCTAAACAATTGTCCATTCAAGGTTTCGCTAAGTCAATTGTATAATGGTTGTGCTAATGAAATAACACGCTTAATTATTTTAAGTAGCTTGAATATATTAGTAATTGGATATATAAATATTAACAGGGTAATGGGCTAAAACTATTTAAATACCTATCGAGTATGTTGGTTTACAAGATATTTTAAAACACTTGTCAATTAGTTTATATTTGTTAGATGATGATATGTTAAATTGATTTTTATTGGGGTCTATGTCAACGTTTGTTTGAGGATCAATTATTGATTTTTATTGGGGTCTATGTCAACGTTTGTTTGAGGATCAATATCTGTTAAAATTTCTTTGAGGTGAAAATTTTTAAAAAGTACAAAAGTTAGGCCCACTCAAAAATTTCATGGGACACAAGTGACCCTCATGAGATCTACATACGTCCATAGTCCATAGAGCATGTGAACAGATCTTTTATTAAGGAGGAGACACTCAACTATCTTGAAATTCATCAATTACACTGACAAATCATAAGTAACCTGAATTATCCTCAAACATTAAAAAAGCTGGAAATACAACCCTGAATTATCCTGAAATTTTATTTTAATATTAAAATAATTCAAAAGAAAATTAATTTTTATTAAAAAATAAAAATTACAATAATTCAAATAATAAAAATACAAATATAAATACAATAAAAAATCCTAAAAAAAATAAAAACTAAAAAGCACAAGACCAATTATATTTCTCGGTTATTTTTCCTTTCCGGTCCAATATTATTTGCAACATTGGACCGGTGATGTGATTGTGCAGTTCCATAAACGTTTTTAGGTTCCGTTCCATCCGCTGCTCTCTTATCGTCTCGCTTGGTTCTTCTAACAATGCGATATTTTTTTTGCATTGTTGC